>JAJTWR010000263.1:2175000-2187500 GCA_021613335.1 Whitmania pigra
AACACGATGACATCCTGTGAGTTTGATTTTCAACGAATTTTCATTCCGCCATTCCTTGTTTATGAGTTCATTTCAAGGGTCGTATTGGCGCTTCTATCATCGCCGATGTTTACAAATTAGCCGGAGGAGCGTGCAAATATGACAATGGAAAACATGCTCATTCATCAACTTTTGACGTAATGAAAAATTCCTATGCTCCGCCAACATTGAAAGGAAAGCTTAGGAATTGCAGGTTTTAATTCCAATGCAACAATGAGATGGAAATTAAGATTCAAATTCGTAGCTTTAAAATCCATTCGTGACTTTTCAACTGAAAAGCATGATCTTCTTACATAATATTTCTGGCTTATTTCTCCAAGCATCTGTGATCGATGCCTCCTCGGGACTGAATCTCTTTTATGATAAATGGTCCTCTTCATCCATTTAATTCGACCGAAACATATCATTTCCACTGGTACGAACTTGATAATTTCCAGCAAACAGAGCGGCCTATCATTAGAAGGCGTGGAGTGCAGGTGTCCATAAAAGTCATTTTATGCTCTTCGGCGTCTACCGTTTTTGTCGTAGAAAATCCAGGCATGCAGCTGCATGTGCCGTGAGAAGTTGGCACATGAGAAGTGGGTCCAACGTCATCGGCAGTTGTTTATGACAATCGAGTGATTTTTCATCTCAAGTTGTTTAATTGACCGGTTGCCATGCAATTCCCATTTGTTAGATTTTCATTATTCCGGTGACATTTCAACACCTCTTCAGGTCACGACAGACATTTAATCATTTTTACGAACCCATGAAAAGTTAATAAACTCCGTAAATAGGCAGAAAAACAAAATAATTTCAACAAAAAGTGAACTACAAATTACCGTCGGACACAAATCGCGAGCGAAAAGAGCAAGGTTAGTGACTGATGGTCTCAATTGGGGACATCCATTTCATGAGCATCGTACATCTTTCAAAGGATTATTTTCCGAGCGTCGTTTTACTGAAACAAACTTCAAACTTTGATCAGACAGGAGACGGAATGCGGGATGACAAAAGTCAAAGCCCTTTTGTTGGAGCGTGTGAGGTCTCGAGCGGCATTAAAATCAATGACCAGTCGTTTGTGCCAGGATTCCCTCAACTATGCATCCCTGAGTATGATCGCGTGTTTCCAACGTCTTTCTCGCAATCCAACGAGGTCTACCGGTGCAAGAAATGTCGGTTTTCCATCTGCTAGTTTTGCTTTATTTCCCCCCATTCTAGTTCCTGCAAGGTGGCACATAATTTCTGATCATGCAGCCATCTCAGCGTCAGGTGATTTAGGAGGCAAGAGGGAAGGAAAAGATGAAAAAGAAGCAGAAATGCGCCTCGTTATGCTCTGAGAATTTACTGCCAGCAACAAGAACCTATCGTGATTTGTTGGTTATTATCACAGGAAGCTACCTTTGCCACTTTCGCCTGATTTAATGCCGCCCTGTTGACGTTGACCAAAGATTCTGACCAGGTCTGGTCATTAGTTTTTTCTTTATTAATTCACAACAGCAGCAGCAACAACAACAACTTAGCAACAACTTTTCATAAACAATCGAGAAATATTTGGATCTGTGCTGCCGGTTTTTTGTGTTAGGTGAGCGAGTGAGTGGGCCCCTAAGGTGAGCGAGTGAGTGGGCCCCTAAGGTGAGTGGGTGAGTGGGCCCCTAAGGTGAGCGAGTGAGTGAGTGAGTGGGCCCCTAAGGTGAGTGAGTGAGTGGTGTCCTACGAATGAATGGGATTCAGCTCCTGCTCAATCTGCTTCCACTTTTCCTTCATTCCATCCTACAAAGTGAGTTTGTAGGAAAAGGAAATAAAGAAAATATAAATATCACTCGAAGGATGCTAAATCGTGCCGTGACAATTCAAAGAATTTCCTGTCTTCCATTATAAAATGGACTTTTTTCTTCGGATTTTCAAACAGTTTTTCATCGCCCAGAGTCGTCTTTTATGGAAATGAATTCATTTCCAACGAGTGTGGATGCTTCTTTCTTATGAGGAAAAGCGGGGAATTATTTTAAATAATTTATTCTCAGTAAAACCCAATTTTTCCTCCAATCCTATGTAATCAGCCAACAGGTCATGACCAGTGCTTAATGTGACTTTAGTTGAAAATTTGATTTTAAAATATTTTTAAAGGACGGTTTAAATATTTTTTTTTAAAATTCCTTTTAATTCCTTTTTAATTAATTCCCCAGTCCATTAATGGTGACTAAGAAATTCATTTTTTTAAAGATAGCGAATGTTTCTTGTGTCGAGGTATTCAGACAATCAGAACTTTTTCATGATATTTAAACGTAATCTTCGGAAAAGCGATGTTTTTGAGCTCATTACTTATTCATGCAATTATTACAAAAAATGAAATGAAATGAAATGAAGAATTTCTAATTTCTAGCTATAAATTAATGGAGCAGTTTAAGTAATAATTTTCATAACAATTATGACGAATTAAACCAGCTGAATAAAATTAAAGCTGAGTTGGGTTCCAATTCATTACTTGATAATTATTTCTTCATTTAGAACGAACCTTATTGTGTAACTTTAGTACTTGACCTTATTACGAGACCTTTTTAAATGACCCTATTACGTGACCTTATTACTTGACCTTGCCGTCAGAGAAGCCAATAGCAGAACAAATTGTATCCTTGAAGTGACTGAAATTAAAATATTATTTAAACTCAAACCATGTTTTCTGAGTACAACACCACCTATGCGATAATCAACGCCATCATCATCATCATCATCACCACTGCGTCATCAGCATGATTATTATTATTATTGTTGTTGTTGTTGTTGTTGTCATAATTAATATTATGGTTGTTTGAAACACCGACAATAAATTCGTGACTGTTATTTCAATAATTGCGATATTTTCAGAGAATATTCATTTAAAAGTGCTCATTCAAAGTAATTGTTGTCGATTCGCTTCTTTCCATCGACAGATGTCGTTTCATGCGTCCTGAGGTCTCCCGGTCCGTACACCTGGTCAAAAATGTTATTAATTAATTGACTGACTGTCAATAATAATAATAATAATAATAATAATAATAATAATAATAATAATAATAATAATAATAATAATAATAATAATAATAATAATATAATAATAATAATAATAATAATAATAATAATAATAATAATGATAATGATAATGATAATGATAATAATAATAATAATAATAATAATAATAATAATAATAATAATAATAATAATAATAATAATAATAATAATAATAATAATAATAATAATAATAATATAATAATAATAATAATAATAATAATAATAACGATTTATGGTTATTTATGAATTGAACAATTTTTAAGCGGCCATTTCATTTACAAATAATAATAAATTTAGCGCTTCCTTTTGCAATAACTTTAATAGCTCTGAAGACATAAATAAGAGTTTTTATCAATTTAAATTTACAAACTTAATTTTACAAATTTAAAAATACAAACTCTACACTCTATTGAATATTCATGTTATTATAATTATTACTCATAACCATTCATCTTATTCGTAATTAATAATTTAAATCGTCAGGGCGAACGTCTTCATTCAGAGTCACTGAAATCTCAAAACAAATGCAAATGCTTGGATTTTCACTGTTTCCATGGAGACACGAAGGAGGCATTAAAAATAAATTCGATAAAAAATTGCTTCCTTAGAGACTGAACTCATTTTCAGAATCATCTCGACTTGATGATGGTGATGATGACGACGACGACGATGATGATGATGATGATGATGATGATGATGGTGATGCCGATGATGATGGTGATGCCGATGATGATGATAGTGATGGTGATAATAGTGATGAAGACGATGTTGAGGTCGATAACGATGACAATGACAATGGTGATGGTTATGGTGGTGATGATAAGAAACATTGTGAACTTTTATTTGGGAATTGATCGCCTTTTTATTAACAATAACGTGAATAATAATAAAAATGAAGATAATTCTTGATCAGTGATTGAATTACTCAGCATCCTATTGATCTCAAAACAACATTTAGTCATCCCTGCCACCTGCATGAGATGCAATAATATAAATATTATAATTATAGGGTGGAAATATTAATAATAAATAATTAATCGTATGATAATAATATATAGCATTAATGTTATATTATATTATTCACCGTACTGCGTTTAAAATAACAATCAAAGTCACATTATATTAACCAGGATCATTATCATGATCGAAGCATCGCATGATGGACAATAATTGCTTTTCCAATATTTTAAGCAGAATGAGAAGCTTGTTACCTGTATTAATTAAGGTGAGAAGGATTGTTTTCTTACAGAGCGCACCTGTCTCGAGACTTTATGAGGATGTAGAACACAAAAAAAACGAATATTTGAGTGGAAGTGTGCATGGACGTGATGGGACTTGGTTTATGTTTGTGAGAGGAAATTCTTGGCCAGCATCGTGCAAGTTGTGGAGTCGTACATCAAGGAAACACGTGCAACCACCGTTTGTTCGTCGAGAAAGGAAAGGAAATTCTACGGGGACCGTAAATAAGCTGTTTTAACAATTCTGTTACAAATTAAAGCCATTCCACCCTCGGAAAGTAATGGACTCAACCGACAAACGAGCATTCAACACTTTCGAACGATCGAAGGAATGAAGAGTGACTGAATGAAAATGATTGAAAGGATGGATTGCATGGAAGTTCAAAGGAGCTAGATATGTTTACGTTCGGGTGATTCGATTATGAGGTCATAAAAGAAGGAATTGAAGAAAAATCTCTCGTCAATGTGAGGCCTTAAAGCAACAATGGAGGACTCCTGACGCAAGAAGGAGTTGAACGGAGACCTCAGTCTGTCTTTTGCTGCTCGAGAAGTTTGGTGGTGCTGAAGGAATATTACTAAATGTATTAATGGAGGTTCACTTTTAAAACTCACATCGTCCAAGCTCTCTTATCAAGCTGCATACGTGACTTTCTCAGGAAATCGTGGCGAAGAATTAGGATGCAGGAAGGTGGCTTTCCATTCTTCATTTTTGTCATCACCACCATCATCATCGTCATCATCATGATCGTCATCATAATCATCGTCATCGTCATCATCATCATCATCATCATCATCATCATCATCAGCATCATCATCATCATCATCATCATCATCATCATCATCATCATCATCATCATCATCATCATCATCATATCATCATCATCATCATCATCATCATCATCATCATCATCATCAGCATCATCATCATCATCATCATCATCATCATCATCATCATCATCATCAGCATCATCATCATCATCATCATCATCATCATCATCATCATCATCATCACATCATCATCATCATCATCATCATCATCATCATCATCATCATCATCATCATCATCATCATCATCGTCATCATCGTCATCATCATCATCATCACCTTCGTTATGATCGTCATCATAACAGCATTTGAACGTGAGCCAGCAACACTCACACGGTTGTCATGGGAACGTGAGATTGCCTTCAATTTTCGAAGCAACTTTTTGTTCGCTTAAAAGTCAAACACCTCCGACTTCACCTCAAAGTAATCCGAGTCACGTGACTTGACGCTGATGACGTCATTCTGAGGGAAGGTTCTGCAGTTAACGATGACCGAGTACACCCAGGAGTCCAAGACAGTAATAATGATAATAATAATAATAATAATTAAAAAAAAAAAATAATAATAATAATAATAACAATAATAATAATAATAATAAATAAGAGCTCTCTGTTAATAATAATTTAAGCTATCTTTAAAATCCCGTAATATAGTTTTTTGGAATTAAAATCACGACGTATTATAATTATTTAATCTATTTTAGATGAAGATATTAAAAATAATTCAACAAAAAACAAATTCAAGGACATTTAAATTATATTCATTACTCATCATTACATCGAAATATTCTCAGAAATATTTAAATATTGAGTGTAAACAACGGCGAATCGGGGACACGTGCAACTCGTCAAATGGCGGACACGTCGTTAAATTAGAAATTATGAAATTATGAATTTATGAAACTCTTACTGTCGAACAGTCACCATCTGTCAGGAATAAAATCTTATTTAAAATTCAAAATGATGTTTGTCGGCCATGTTTGTTGTACAACAACAGCAACATTAGTGCACAAGGACAACAATAATCTTAATAATAATATAATTATTTCATATTAATTATGCAAATGAATAAATCAATATGTTGAACAGTACGAGAGGGTTGGGGTTTGTTCGAGTTATAGGACAATGTGAGAGTTTTTCAATTAAGAACATTAAACACCAGTTTGGTTATGAACGGTTATTTATGATTATTTATGATTATTTATGATTATTCCTGGTTATTCCTTGTTATTTATAATCATATACCGTTAGCATTAGAGTGCCATGATGTTGATTTCTTTTGTGTTCTTCGGTCGATCAATGAAAGCATGGAATTGGTCGTTTTAAATTATACCTGCTTTCATTTTTCTTTACAGACACGTGTGATGCTGATGATCGGTGGTGATGATAATGCTGCTGCCGATGATGATGATGATGATGACGAAGCCGATGATAATACGGTTGGGGTGACGTAGTTATGGTAATGGTGATTGAAGATGGATGATGGTGGAGATGAAGATGGTGGCGATGTCGATATTGATGTAGTTGATGGTCCTTGCATTGATGGCTCTTATCAGCAGATAATGCACATCACACCATCGTTAAGGGAGCACCGTGTACCCTCTCCTCCTTCCATGCGTCTCCATCGGCTTTTGGACCCCCAAACGCGTCACCAGAGTTTAAATGAAGAGAGTCATTTAAATGACGAAGACGTCGAAGATGCGAAAACGTGGCTTGCAAAAGTTAAGGGACACCAGTCACAGACTAGTCACGTGACCTTGTGATGTTTGGATTGGCCACGGTCCCCTCTGCGGACGGACACTGATGTTCGATCGTCGATTGATTTGAACCCAAGCGTGTCTGGAAGCGATGGTGCGTGCAAACATTTCAAACTCGAAAAATTCCCCTTCACGCCTGCTCTGACAATTTGAAAGAAGCAATCATCTCGCGATTTCTAAGGAACGAGAATTTCATCCACTCGTTCAAACCACTCGGACAACAGGTACCTCAGTTTGTATATCCGAATTACAACCAATCAAATCCTCCCGCGCGCCTTTACAGCAGACGACAAACTTGTTCTACATACATACGTCTGCGGAGTCAATCTTGTGCTTTTCCACGAACAATGAAAGATACGCGTGGAATGAATCCATGTTTAAGGAAACATTGGCAACACGAGCGAATGAAAAGTTCACAATTCACTTCTGAGGTCAGTTTTAAGGCACACTTGGAAGCCCTTGTAATGACAGAAAATAAATATTTAGACAGACATCAGAGAATTTCTTTCCAAATTACTAAAAGCAGTTTTTTTTTTTTGAACGAAGACTTTTTTTGAGCGTTCATGGCGGTAGTTTAAGTGTTCACGTCAGCAGAGGTTAAGATTCCAGCCCAAGACATTTTTTTAAATCCATCCCTCCTTTAACACGAAAAACAAATTGCCGCCATTTCTGATCGAGTTTCCTTGTTTCCTCGTTCTGGTGAAGGTTTAAGCTGGAAAAGAGTGTTTATTACGAGTCGAGGGCACCTGTTGAGCAGCATTCCAGATGATGACGCCGATGATTCTGACATGAGCGATAAAAGGAAGGAAAGTCAAACAACTGCGCTTGATTTCCTCGAAAGTTGTTCACCATCCTCGAGAGAGAAAAGTCTTCATTTTAAACTTTCTTCACCTTGTCTTGGCTTTGTTTTGTTGTTCCGTCGCAATTTTTCAATGCACAATGCACGATGCACAATGCACGATGCACAATGCACGATGCACAATGCACAATGCACAATGCACGATGCACAATGCACGATGCACGATGCACGATGCTCTATTGCACGTTGCGCCACCTCCCATTGGAAAGCCTTTGGAGGATGAATCCATCACCGACCTCTTTGTGATGAGCAATTTCATCTTACGACTCATAAAACACGCCGAGTTGTGCTTCCAACAACTGCACCTGTCCTCGTCATTCTCGGAAACACTCTGTTCTGCGTTTCTCCAGCTGTACACCGTGTTGAGGTCAGTTTGTTTGAAAGGAAGGCTCCAGAAAAACAACTCGCCACTCAATAACCGCGGAACTCTCGCTCTCCTGTCACAAATGAAGGAGCATTCGAGAGAAGTGTTGAAGGAATGAATTCATCTTCCCGGAGTCCTTTGCAAATAAATCGTTCAATCTCTCGGAGGAAAACAAAACTCCAGAAGCAGGCAGCGTTCTTTATCTCGAGTTAACGCTTCAATTATTGAAGTCGTTCCACGTCATCCGGCCGGCTCAGCAACTCATTTCAAGTTTTCATCGAAAAATGTTCAACTTTTCCATTTGTTATTTGCGCCTCCGAGTTGCTCATAATTCCAGAAAATGTCAGCGAATTTGATTTATTGAGAGGTCAGAAGAGTTCTTGACTTGGCATTTTATTCGTGAAACAAAGGATTGTTATTTACACTTCTTAAGAAGGAAATGTCTTTAAATCGAGTCGATAAAATGCTTTAAAAGGAGTTGATAAAGATTTCAAATTCTTTTCAACTTCTCCTTCAATTCCGATTTGTGAGCGTCGTTAAAAGAGCGATGAAAAGTGAACTCCGAGTATTAAGATGGCACAGATTAGAGTATTCCTTCTCCATCCTCAGAGTTATTGCATTTTATTGCTTCTCCGACTTTGAATTCGTCCGTCAAGAGTTTAATTAAATTTGCCAGGAACTCATAAAATATCCGGTCATTTCGCTTAAAAATCGTCAAAAATGACCGTGCATGTTATGGAGTGATAAATAAAGAACCTCGCAAAATTCCTCGTTCCGTCAGCGTGACACCTCGTGACATTTCTATTTAAACGTTGTCAGTCACGCCCCATGAAACAATTTTCCATGTCGACACGGGAGACTACGTTAAAATGTTTGCGTTGCTGTGTTTTTTAGCAACCGGTAATTAATTCAGTAACCATTTAGTGATTAATTCAGTAACCATTTAATTAACCAGTAACCATTTAGTGATTAACCGGTAACCATTTAGTAATTAACTGACGAATTAATTTTCGTCGTTGATGATAATGATCGCAGATCAGCCATTACAGAGGACTTGAAATGATTGCGTCGGTTACAAAACATTCTCATGTGACTCACTGCAACACTCATTTGTCAGCCTTCTTTATCAAGGCAACCTTCTTTGTCTTCCACAATTGGAGGCCCCAAACTGATCCAAAGGTTCCATTAACATTATGCACGACTTGAGATGCATTAATATTATCCACTGCTGCTAAGTCTTGAAATTCATTCACTGACTTTGTGTACGATTTCTGTTCCAACGTTACGAACATGGTTCCAACGTGAGATGTTATCATGACATCATCATCATCATCGTCATCGTCGTCGTCGTCGTCGTCACCATCATCATCACCATCATCATCATCGTCATCGTCGTCGTCGTCACCATCATCGTCATCATCATCAACATCATGTTTGCATGTTAGCGTTGATGACGTCTGATGCAAACCCGATCAAAAAGTGTAGCATTTTAGAGGCCACCGAGAATTGAAGAAGCGTGGACGGACGAACCTGTCTGGAAATTATTGAAAGTTTTTACGATGATTATCTGCCTTAGAATGCCGCCTCGGAGACCGAGACCAGTCTTGCTGCGGACACCTGCGTCTGCAGTTTGTTTCGTTTGCCGCCAAAACTCACTTTCTCGCTCTGGAGACTGTCATAATTTCTGTCGTGTTGTTCCAAATAATAGACTCGTGTTCACTTTTTTTTTTCTTTCCAGCAACAACAAGGCAAAGGAAAGAGATAATGATGATGATGATGACGACGATGATGATGACGACGACGACGACGACGACGATGATGATGTTATGGAGTTAGTCATGATCACTGTCGGTTCGAGATCGCTCCTAGACGCTTTCAACCATCGCCTTCATAATCCATCTATCGATCATCGCACGAACCGCCAACCTCACATGCAGCAGAAAGAAGAAATTGAAGAGACGCAACCGTTGGAACATCAAAAATTGCCTCCTTTGTTCGGAGCATCGAGCGTGGAATCTGCCTCGACGAGCAGCAAGGATCTCGAAGTATTCACCGGTTCCAGAGTGACAAATGCCCGTCACCAGGCGAAGATAAGCAGGCAGGACTCGGCAAATAAACTCGACGTAGGCAGGAATTCATCGACGAAAGCCACAGACGAGGAGGGCGCTTGTTCTCACAATCAGACGAACTGCTACATGAACCTCAGACGTAAATGCCACAGGTTGGTTTCGAACATTTTCAATCAATTATTCAGTCGACTTTGAGAACCTTCTTCTTCCGCTTTCGAAAAGTCGTCCACACGTCACCTGCACTCTTCCATAACAAGTCTCATGCTCCACTGATATTTTCTACTTCGCGGTCCACTTCGACATTTGCTCTCGCTGCTTTTTACGACCCCTCTGCACACCCTACAACCCTCTCCCCCTCGTACCTCTGCTGGATGACCGAGGCACATGTTTTAATTCGATTTTGAAGCCTCGAATCGAATAACAACTGTGGTGGTCTCATAAATGAATTATCCTTTTTAACAGTTGTTTTGCCTTTTGAAGACGATCGATTGGAAATCGTCGTTCGTTTTTCATTTCAGCAAATTTACCTCCCGTGGACGGACACACACACACACACACACACACACCACACACACTCGCAACTCGCGTGCATGGGCTGTCGCTAAGGGACGTGAACGTGTCTCTCGACGACTGAACTTGGTGAACAATGACGAGACTCGGCATGTTATCTCCGAGGACAAATGACTTCCAACTAAACAAATAAGTGATTATACTTTTTTCCATCGAGAAAATCTTTTCAATCGAGGAAATGGCTGCCGGTGATCTGATGACGAATGGGTCTTGAGACGATGAGGTTATTATGTGGGCAGCAGCATTTTCGGCTCCATCCTTCATGACGGGCAGGATTTTTTTCTTGCAAGAACAGTTTTCTGATTATGTCTGCGTGGAGTGAGCCGATGTCTAATTGTTTGTAAAGATTCATTCCACGTGACTTTTCTCTGTTCGGAAGGGTGTATTAGACGTGGCATGGATGGATGGATTAATTAATTGGGTTGATTAATTAATTGTATTGATTAGTTAAATCGGGTTGATTAATTAATCGTATTGATTAGTTAATTGGGATGATTAATTAAATGGGTGGACTAATTAATTGAATGAACTAATTAATTGGACGGATTAATTAATTGGATTGATTAATTAATTGGGTTGATTAATTAATTGTATTGCTTAGTTAAATTGGGTTGATTAATTAATTGTATTGATAAGTTACTTGGGTTGATTAATTAATTGGATGGATTAATTAATTGGATGGATTAATTAATTGGATGGATGGATACATGGCACGGACGAATTGCACGGATGGACGGAGAGGATGGATGGCGAGACGGATTAAGGTTTAAATTAAATACAGACCAATTGTGTTGACTGACGCTTGAAAAAAGGAGGTCCAAAAAATCGTCCGCATTGATCGATACTTTTAATCTGCCTCCTCACAGCATCAATTCTTGCTTTCCATGCTCCATAACTCCGCTAATAAGAGGCAAGCAAAGTGAATCTTTTGAGGCAGACGGACGAAGGAGCTTCGTTTGGAATGTGGAAGGACGGAGGCTTTAATTAGCGCATCGAGTTGTAGAGAGGGTGTCGTAATTTGTCAATAATTTCCCCCAACAACAACATCAACAACATCAACAACAACATCATCATCATCAACAACAACATCATCAACAACAACAACATCATCATCAACATCAACAACAACAACAACATCAACAACGACATCAACAACAACAACATCATCAACAACATCATCAACAACAACAACAACAACTGAAGAGCAACAAACATCGATCGTCTAGAGAAGTACATTTCTCCCTCGTCGAGTACTGCAGATTGCACTTGCAACGCTTAATGAAAAATTCCCTCCTTTTATGTTCCCATGCAAATTGTTTCCACTCACGAGAGACAAAACGATCGACTCTCGTTGGCTTGAAATCGCTAATTGATAAGCATGACTTACTCGAGCCTCGATCGGTCGTAATGGATTAATTGAGCCTTAATTGATAATTAGTTGTTAGTTGAACCTTAATTGATAATTAGTTGTTAGTTGAACCTTAAATGATGGTAATTAGTTGTTAAGTGAAACTCAATTGGTCACCAAGACTTAAGTTTAATGAGTCTCATTAGAGGATTTCGAGGCTGCATTCGTAGAAAATAAATGAATTGTTTTTTTTTTAAATTTTAAATCATGAACAAGATACCTATTCAAGATGTACTTTTCAAGATACACAACCTTTCAAGATACTCCTTTCGAGATACATCTCCCCCTGTGTCTTACGAAGAGGATGAGGTTCAAGTGAATAAACAGTAAAACAAGTTTAAAATA
>JAJTWR010000263.1:2192500-2372500 GCA_021613335.1 Whitmania pigra
CATTACTTAAATAAATGCGATGCATTAATATGTGAATTGTAAGCATCAACATTACTTAAATAAATGCAGGCGAACGATGTTTGTGAAGTTTTCCTTGCAATCTAAATTATCTCTCAGTTTATTTTTTTCCCATGACTTTCATTGATAACATTGCATTGTCATCAACTTAATATTCAATATTCGACTGTAATTAATTAGTTACGATAATTATTTTTAATATTTAATGTTCTACAAACTTATAAGTCTGTGTTATTTCTACCTTTTGAGGCGTAATTATGCGAAATTACACCTGGCATGTTCTTCGAACACACGGCATCTGCCGATAAATTCATAACTTGGTGCAAATTCAGAATCTTCTCGAACAATTTCTAAACCTCCATTTCATCACTGAAACCTATTAGATAATTATGCAATTTTTAAAAAATAATAAATAAATAAATAAATATATATATATTTTATATATAAATTTTATATATATATATAAATATTGGATTTGCATTTATAATATCAGTAGTTTTTAATACTAATAAATGATTTTATTTTGATTATTATAATTATTATCAAATATAATGGACAGAGCAAAATTATGACGTTGAAGCTCAGAAAGTATCGTGGAAATGTGAGCTTCTTGAAGCATCTTGAGAAACGATATGGCATATTATGTCAATATATTATAATATCACATAAATATAACATAATATTAATTATATTTTACGTAAAAATTAATTAATTGCTTTTTATCGATATTAATATATAAATATAACCAATTACAAATAAATATATACATATACATATGGTCATTTATTATTATTTATTTATTACATTACGTTATTACATTCACGTTACAAAAACCAGTACCAACTCTGCATAAAGTAAAGTTTCCAATCGAATTCTAAACCCCAGAAAGCAGTTGAACATGGAACGGAGTCCAATGAAGCGTCAGAAGTCACGTGACATGTGTAGGCCCCTGAAGCAGTGGCTCTATAGCCACAGGGACACACCTTACCCCAGCAGGTCGGAAAAGTTGGAATTGTCTTTGGTGTCCAATTTGACTCTCACTCAGGTTTCCAACTGGTTTGCCAATGCGAGGTTGGTTTAAATAAATCTCTTGAGATTAATATTCATCATTTATTATTCAATAATACTTTTGGCTACAATACTTTATCATATTGATTAAACTTCCAATTCTGAATTCATTTAATAAATTGATTAAGAAAACGACGAGCAATCGAACTAAAGTAAACTTAAATAAGCATAAGTAAGCTCAAGTAAGCTTAAGTAAGCATAAGGAAGGTAAAGTAATCGTAATTAAGTACCGGTACGCTCAAGTAACAAAACATGTAAAAAGAAAACAGCGGCAGCACAAAAACCCAGCGGTTTGACTTATTCAATGCTTTTGTTGCTTTTGTTGCTTCAAGGAGGCGTTTGAAGAACACAGTTTCAGGACCACCCGGGATGACCTGGTCTCGCAGAATGAAGTTGTACAACAGACACGTTGTCGGCAATCAGGAGTTGCTGAGCATCAGCTCCGACGGTGATTCCTCATCACGTCACGAAGATGAAGGTGAAGAAGAGGAAGAGGAGGAGGAGGATGATGAAGACGACGATGGAGGAAAAAGAAGAAAGGAAGAAAATGTAAACGAAAACCAAGTCGCAGGTGAGTGGAATTCACGTTTCGCGACGAGAGATGGATCTTCGTACCTCGCCTCACGTCGTAGTTTGCCTTCCATTGTTTACGCCTGGAGTGGAAAATATATTTCCAGTCGGAGTCTCGAGAAACGTTGGCGTGTGTCTTGTAGGATGATAGATGTCCAGAAGATAATGACAAGTATGAAGAATGGAATTGCACAAAGTGGATCGTGATAAATTGAAGAGTAACAATGAAGGAGTTATCTGATGGATGACTCGTATTAATTTTCTGTCAATTTCCTCATTCGTCCGTAATCAATTCGATACTCTTCAGAGAGAAGAGTCGGTTTGTTTGCCCGGGTTGCTGTCGTGGGCGATCATAGCTGGTTTTGCTGCTGCTACTGATGATGATTATGATGATGATAATGATGTTGTTATTATAGCTGTTGTTGTTGTTGTTGTTGTTGCTACAGGGGTCATGATGGCACTAGTAGTTGTTGTTGCGAGCGAGGATTCATCAAAACAAATTGCTTTCCTGCTAATGCCACGTATCCGTCAAGAGTTTGGATGAGACGGCGAGATTAATGAATCATTTCTGATGGGACAGAATTGTCGTTCGACTGCGGACCCGGAGTTATTTTTCAAAGTCAAATTAATTCCGACGTCGCTCGAACATAACTACCGCCATGTTTCCACCACGTTGGCAAACAACGCTCGAACGATCCAAGTGTCCACGATTGCGTAGGGAAATCCTGCTCCCTTCCAGGAAAAACCCGGCAAAATAACAAAGTGCCCTGCTGTGCGAGAGTTGAATAATTACGTCTGATCAATCATTCGTGATCCGAAACGAGAGAAATCGTGCTTCGATGTCGAGATTAAAGATCGAATGACTGAAGCATTTCACGCAGGATTGCCGGGCTAAATAATCATTAAAAAGCTACAACTGCCAAATTAAAAGGCATCGCGGACGATACGACCATCAGACGTTAGCTTTTTATCTTTTTTTTCTGTTGCTATAAGTTCGTGATCAAACTGGATGCATCGTACGGTCTCACTGCTGAGGAAGAACGTCGCTACGCAATTCATCTCGTTCACTTCCAACGCTGCCCCTTCCTAATGTTTCTCCTGTCCTTCTTAATGAGCCTCATTGTTCGGCACGTTTTCCAGTAAAAGTATTCCACAAAAATTATCGATCGATCTCTTCCTCGGAAATTGGAGCTCCGATGTTCAAGAGTTCGACGGAGTTTTGCTTCGGACGGAATTCGGGATGTAATCACATACTCACATGAGGACATACTCACATGAACTTACAAGCACAAATCCAGCTTTTACATTCCGAGAAGTGAAAATGGTATCGGGAAGAATATGGTGCCTGATTAAGCAGTGGAGTTGGCAGTTCCTACCAGGACCCTCTGTGCTGCCCCAGGGCTTTACGCCTGCATATTTCATGGTCGTAGGGCTTGTAATTGTTGTAACACTTGTAATTGTTCCATGAGAATTCCAACTGTTGATTATTGAATGCTGGATGTTGGATGTGTGACCAATCAAATCAGTTTGTGATTGTGACCAATATTTTTCCGAAGACAAATTTGTGAATGCATGAGTGGTATCAGCTTTAAATCGTTCTAAGCATTTCTTTAAAACATTTTTTAAGGAGTTGAAAACCTTTCTAGGCGGCATAAATTGGCGGCATCGTCGCGTAATTAACAATTCTATGAATAAAATTAATTAAAATTTACAACTTTATGAATATTTAGCTTTAATTACAATTTATTCGATGTGCATTATGGGGTCAGTCGAATTAACCGAGATGTGCGGCATGATTTAATGAGGCATTTAATAAATAATAAAGCAACAAGAATAATGTGCGTGACGCTCTGCGTTGCCAAATTCAATCGAGATGAATGAATCGATGAAGCCGCTGTTTTTTATGAATCTTATTAGAGAATTATTATCGATCATATCGATGCATCGTATGGATTTAACATGGCACTCGCCCCATTCCATCAGATCCTCAGGCACAAACACGACCCGAAACTGGTGGACAATTCTTCGCCAACCTTCTTCTGCGCAACCAGTCGTTAGCGGTAGAAGCAAATCGCTCAGCTCAACAAATTGAAATAAAACAGACATCCACAGAAGAATTCGTCAGGAAATCCTGCCCTGTCCAGTCCAAGGTGGGGATGGGTTCGGTTTCGGCCAAGGTGAAACAGAGTATCATCCAACGTTATCTCAACGACACGATGACCCTGGGCAATGAAGTCAGCCAAAAGTCTGTCCTCTCGACTTCAAACCAGGACCACACGCTACAAAAGAAGCACGTCTCCAACAGCGACCATCGACTTATCCTGCACACTTTTGACTTCAGACATCGCAATGCTTCTGGTTCCCTAAGCTCTCACGACTACGAAGAATTGTCCATCTCTTCTCGCAGCACTCCGACCAAAGATCATTGTTTCGGTTAGTCAGCCTTTTTAAGTTCAACTGGATTAAAGTACTTTAGGCTGATTTTAGTGAAAATGGCTAATTTGAAAATAATTCTTTCTTCCATCAAGCCGTCGACGTCCCAGCAGATGACGAGCATTCTTTTAATACAAAGTAAGTTCGGTACGAATTTCAAATTGTTTTTAAAAAGATATTTTAAATTCTAATTTGACGTTTTCAGTGGTAAGGACTTCCATTGGAAGGAGATCAGTGCAGCCCTCGGTCTGACTCTGCTGGCCAACTGCGTCCAGAAGGTTCCAAGGGATGCCTTTTCCTGTTGAGGCTGACCAACCGTCTTTTGTACTTCGATAGTTGCAATACTTCTTCACCTTGTAACCTTTTTCGTGAACTTAGATTTTTCTAAAGAAGTGTGTTCACTGACGACTAACAGTTACAGCAAAAAATGAGAAGAACAAAAATCCATAAATAACCGCTGTGGTTTAAAAGCAATTCCCAGAGTGAAATCGCCGTCAAAACACGCGATCTCCTCAAAAGATCTCATTGAAAACGTCAATAAAGCTTTAACGAAAGGAACATGTCGTGACTAAAACAAACTTCTTAAAGAATTCTTTATATTCTTGGAAAAAATATTGCAATTCCAGTGAATGCGCTCCCTGTAATTGTAAATGTTCATCTGAAGCATGTATAATATGAATAATGTAAAATAATTGTTTATCCAATAAAATACTTTTATTCCATCTTGTGATTACCTTGGCAGGCGAATGTATGAATTAAAGTTTTAAATTTGTAAAAAAAAAAATTTTTGTGCACAACAACATTAAAACTGGTCAAAAAGAATCGATCGCGAAAAGAAGAATATTTTTGAGAAGGAATCAAATCTGCATGATCAATTGAGCGATGGAGATGCTAGTCCCGATTAATCAAAGTGCATAGACATGGAGGCAAATGTGCCGAGAATAATGGTGCAAGTTGTTTGGATTACAAACCTTTGTTGGCCAATGTGATGAGGCTCATTGTCGGAACCCAATGTGTTGAATATTTTCTCCAGCAAGATCATCATTGTTTTCAATCGATTCCACTTAAAGGGAAACAACTGCTAACTGGAAGATTACTTCATGTGGGTTGGTGTACTGAGAAGAAAATTGCTGAAAACTCCTTACTTCCATCTGATGAGGATGAGTGCTCACAGAACATAATTCTCCATTTAAGGCATTAAGCTCAAGCTTTTTCAAAATGCTAAGAATTTCGACATTTCAATTATTCTTTTTTCTCATTCTCATTTTCAAAGTCTGAATATGAATATAGAGAGGGAGGGGCTGCATTTCTTTCATTGTTTGAGGTAATTTTCAACGTAACTGTTCAATATATTCAATACGAATATAATATTTTATTATCGTTGTAATGCATTGATTCTTGTGAAATCTTTTTCTTCTTCTTCCGCATTTCTCCAGAAAATAGTATTTGTGATAATAATTATTTTCCAGATTCTGCAGTGTTTAATGACTGTTTAACTTAACGATTAAAACAATAGAATACACTTCTGCAATGTGGAACTACTCCATTATTTTCCCTACCGCTATTTGGTTCTCTTCCTCCTGCAGCAGTTAAAAATTAAAAGTTGACACACAGTCATGATCAGATATATTATTTTGGAAGAGGGGAACAACGCAACTCTCGTTTACCGTTCTTGGCAGGTTTAAGAATTTTCTTGGATTCAGGAAGATATCAATTCAGGGATGTCATTTCACTTTTTTCCTTCGCACAACTTGAGAAGATGACCTTTTTTCGTGACAATTTTAAAGTCAGTGGACCGTCCCCCCGTCAAAAATTGACGTCTTTGTATTAAATATCCATATCCAAAGATATCTAAATATCCACACAAATCCACATTATTTCAGATGATTAGATGTAAAGGTTTTTTTGTTTTAGATTTCAGTTGGTCTCCAAATGTCGAAGAGATGTTATACAAACATCTTAAACCGCCTTAGGATGGAATCTTCCACTTACTTTCATAAACTAATGATTAATTAAATTTCACGTCTTATAGTCAAATGAGAGAAGATGGCTTGCTATACTATTAATCAACTTGGGCGTAGAAGTTACTAAATTTAATTTTAAATATTATATTCGCAGATGTCAATGTAACTTTGAATTAAATAATGAATGGTGTTTCCTGACACTGAAAAATCCTTAGCGTTCGTTGATAAAAGAGAAATAGGGGTATTTGGGAAATCAGTTTAAAGATGTGTATATTTTGGTCTTAAAATGTTTGTTCTTAATTGAATTCAATTATCACTTTTACTAAATCAGAGTAACTTAAGATTGTTTATTTATAACAAATATAATTTTGGTAATTAAGAAACTAAATAACAACTTTTTTTAATGAAAATTAGCTACTTTCAAATTCGCGTTATTTGTCATTATTTACCTAGAGTGTACTGGTAAATTTGATTGTGCTGCGTAATCTATAAAGTAAAATTATTTACAACAAAATTAAATTTTCATCATTAATAATTTCTAATTTAAAAAATGATGTTAACAACATTTTCAAAATATAACATAAATATGGTTTATTTTAAAGATCAATTTTAGTTGTTAATGTTGCATTAATTTATAAAAATAACAATAACAATTCAATCACCCTATTGTTGCAAGTGATTTGAAAATTCAAAAACTTCGTTTCGCAGACTCAAGTTCTGATTGGTAGAAAGGTTTCCATAGCAATGAGCTTATTATAATATTACGAATAGAAATGAGGTGAAGCCACGCCCTCCTTGACGGAGCATGTTTTAGTTTTCTCTTGTTTATCGAAGAATTTTTACTAATTTCGCGAAGTTTCTCTGGGAATTTGTTTTGACTTGTTGAGAGATCAATTGCATAATAAACGAAGGTGAGAATTTGAAGTTTTTGATCGAGATTTTTAAATAAAATGCTGTAAACAAGACATGATGTAAATGCATTTGTACTGTATCGTCAGAATGTTTTTACGCCGAATGTCATTCGCAATAAAAAAACCAAAGTCTCGCATGTTAACGAGTCTTTCTCTTCTGGTCACATCTAAAATCATAATTACGGCGAAATTTGTTTTTTTAAATATGCAACATTGTGCTGTAGGTGCTACGTCATGACCCCAGTCTGAACATCAATACACAATTGTCTTATTTGCGCACCGTCATTGCTCATTCATGTCGATATTTTTGTAGTTTGTGAGCATATATTTTTTAAAGCCACCTAAGCTAGAATGATTCAAATTAAGATGAGGTTTATTAACTTTGTTACATTCTATTTTGAGGTCACTGAGAAGGTTGACATGGCATCTTTGTATTTGTATGCAATTTCATATAGCTGTACGGATTCTTTTGTTATGTAGTGCTATAGTAAATTTGATTGTTTATTTATAAATTTGCCTTTATTATCTGGCTTTGTTAAATAGCCTGTAGGCTTAAACTTTGGCATCTGAACTGACAGACTGGTTTAGTTATGGATGAAGGTAAAAATACCTGTATTCTTCCTGAAGACACTTGATCAAAATACCTTAAATTTTTTTAATTTGTTTGGTGTGGTTGTTCTGACCTTGGTAGTTTTTTCTCTGTCATGCAGCTTTACTTATTGTAACTATTGGTAATGTCTTTTTAGGCTGGCAAAGGAAAATTTTCAAGGAAACAAAAACACCTCACATTTTTTTGATAGAGTTGATTAATACTCGTGATGTATTATCTGGACCAAATTGTTATGGGGAAACTACGTAATCCAATGATTAGGATATTTGGTAGATCTGTTGATGGAAAAACTTCTCATGGTCAATATAAAGGAAGCTTACATAACATTCAACGATTACTCAACCCGTGATGAGGGACTACTTTCATGTTCTCTGATTGACAGGCAGTAGACCTCCGCCAGCCACTGGTGTTTGCGTTGCTATGACTCGCTGCTTTTAATAGCACATCACGTGATGCACCCAAACAGTCACTTCTATGGAGCAAGCTTTGCCTTCTACGCATCGTCGTCATCATCATCACCACTAACATCGCCTTTCGGATTAGACGGTCTACTATTACTGGTGTTACATCACAAATATTTGGTTTCATTTTAATACATGTTTCAGCTGTGAATGAATCACGTGTTTATGCGCTTTGACGACCCTAACTTTCAAACTTCCTCAACATTTAAGAGTTGTTGCCACAAGGTTTCTGTAATCTAGAATCTATTAAATTAAAGATGTAAAGGTTTATAAATACCCCAGAAAAATAGACCCTAAAAACAGCATTGCCTTATCTACTATCTCAAGGCCAAAACTGTATGCTCTATTAAAATCTGCTTAGCAGTCAGAATAACATTAAATGGCTCATCAATCATTCAAAATTAAGGAAAGCCTTGTTGCAGTTTCTTTTATGGACTTTGTTCTTTGTCTCATTGAACAGTTAAATATTTAATTTTAAATTATTACTATTATTAGTGTTAAATTTAATGAAGTATATAACTATGAATTCAACTTGTTGATATTGATTATATTACTGGAGAAATGTATCACTTTTTTATTCAAATCTTTAATATTATTTTGCTTGCAAAGGAGCCTATCTCATAGGCTGGTTCATTAAGTAGTCTGGAATATGCGGAACATTACTGTTTCATTCCAAAAGTTTTTTGCTGCTGCAAGTTCTAGTTGCTCTACTGTAGCTTCATGAAATGCCAGAGGCTGCATGCCAGACTCCTGTGGCAAATGTCTAGACGTGGAAGAGCATAAACAGTGCAATTCGACATGTTTCCATCCTCATGGATTGCACGAATCTAATATCCATTACTAAAGCATTGTACCTAAAATTGTATTAAAGTAGCACTACTATGTGAATATAGTTCATTTTCATAGTGTAATGAATGTAAATGAAATTTGTTTTCTTTATATAAAATTGCTGATTTCAGTGTGAACAGCTAATGTGCATGATGACATTATGGTTTTGATGAGCATCCCCATGCTTGGCACTGAAAAACCTCAACACCAGCAACAACTTTCTGTAAAGCCATCGACTGTCACAGCAAGCAATCAACAGGATTTGTGCTCGTTCTCTTGTAACCTCCAGCACCACCAGCAGATGGATACTGGCAATGCCCAGAATGGGATGCATGGCCATCCAGTTTATAGGGACCCCAAGAACACCCCTTTGAGGAAAATGAGTGTGGACCTCATTAAGACTTATAAACACATTAACGAGGTAACACACATCTGCTTAATTAATTACACAGCATTGATGCCTAATCATTCGATGAACCCTTACTCGCTTAGGTTTATTACCACCGTAAAAAGGCCAGAGCCGAGAAGAGGGCACGGGAAAAGGCAGCAGCTTTGGCAGGAGACGTGTCCAGTCGTAAGAAAGAAAAGCTACTCATCAATGATGGATTTGATGATGAGAATCATGACTACATTGTTACCCAAGGGGAGAGGTGGATGGACAGATATCAAATAGATACAGTCATTGGCAAAGGCTCATTTGGACAGGTTTTTGTATCAAAAATTGCTATATATTTCTTTAATGCTTTCATCTATGTGTCTGTGAGTGATTTCCATTAAATGCAGGACAAAATAATGGTTTGTAGCTTTGATCATGTGCTTGTTTAAGTTGTTTTTTGATGACTGTGTGATAATCTTCATTCAGATGAAAAGTTGATAATTGTTGCTCTATAGGTTGTGAAAGCATATGATTTGGTTGAACATGAGCATGTTGCCATAAAGATCATCAAGAACAAGAAGCCATTTTATAATCAGGCACAAATTGAAGTGCAGCTTCTTGAACTCATGAACAGACAGGAATTGGATACCAAAAACTACATAGGTGATAGTGTAAAATTTGCTCCCAATGTTTTCTTAATATCTAACTTCTCTGTTTACTTTCAGTAAAACTAAAACGGCATTTCCAGTTCCGAAACCATCTCTGTCTAGTCTTCGAGCTACTCTCCTACAACTTGTACGACCTACTGAGGAACACCAACTTCAGGGGAGTTTCTCTCAACCTGACGAGAAAGTTTGCTCAGCAACTCTGCATGGCGCTCAGGTTTCTATCGCTGCCGGGCCTGAACATCATCCACTGCGATCTCAAGCCCGAGAACATTCTCCTCTGCAACCCCAAGAGATCGTCCATCAAGATTGTTGATTTCGGGAGTTCGTGCAAGATCGGCAATAGGGTTAGCCTCTAATTGTGGATCTGTGGCTGCTCAGTTGCTTGGAATGTTTCCACACTAGATGTCTGTGGAGGATTTGAGTTGTGATCAGGAGGAAAATTGTTTAAGAAAAAGGGTCATAATTTCATTGCAGATTTATCAGTACATACAGAGCCGGTTCTATCGATCTCCCGAAGTCCTCTTGGGGCTGGCGTACGATCTTGCCATCGACATGTGGAGTTTAGGATGCATATTGGTGGAGATGCACGTCGGCGAACCGCTGTTTGCCGGAAGTAACGAGGTCAGTCGTTAGCCTCGGATTAGACGTTCTAGTCCTTTAAAACTTATCGAGAGTTATTATTCTTACAGCACGATCAGATGATGAAAATCGTCGAAGTTCTAGGAATTCCTCCCAAGGATATGCTTGACATGGCTCCAAAAACTTCAAAGTTTTTTGAAAAGACACTTACTGGTGACTACGTTCCAAAGATAATCAATGAAAAAATTGTGAGTTTTTGTTTCTAAAAATTGATTCCTAACATTATTAATTAATTTCGAACGTCATGCCAGTATCAGAACCCCGGAATGCGCCTACTGAAAGATGTTTTGGGGGTGGAAACCAACGGCCCCGATGGAAGGAGAAAAGGAGAACTCGGACATTCGACCAGGGACTACCTCAAATTCCATGATTTGGTGATCCGAATGTTGGACTATGATCCCAAGACAAGAATCACGCCCCTATACGCTCTGCAACACACTTTCTTCAAGCAGCACACCGATTCGTCATCTGGCGATAGCGCTAACAATGCCAGTTCCAACTCAGCTCTCTCCAGCAATTGCATGGCCAGCCTGGCAACACCATCTTCATTTCACCCAAGACAAACACAAGCTAGTAACCTCCAGGTTGACTTTTGCTTTATTGCACCAGCCCTACGAATTGCTGCTGATTTTCCTGGCTTCATTTTCATTTTTAGAAAAATGACATGCCGCTGTCGGCGAAGAAATCGAGGCAACCGAATATATTGTCAGAAACGTGCTACCAGCGTCAGCCGTACAAGGATGATGCCCGACACAAGGCAGAAACGTAGGAGATTGAGCGGTTGGACGAACCAGACTAAAACAGTTCAGTACTTTCCTGATTCTAAAGGTCAAAATGTTTTTGGGGCTTTGAGGTCGGCCCCCTTCGAGCCGTTCTCTTCTGCTCTCTGCGGAGCCGTCGGAGGCTGACGGAACATGATGTCCCAGTGGATGTTAGGCTTTTCAATTAGATAGAGTCAATAACCTGTCGTGTGTTGGGGTTGAACTGTTTGAACTGTAAAACTTCAAAATATCCATGAAGAAGTTCTGCATGGGAGAAAGCAAGGATAAATTTTGTGTCGGGACTGCTTTCAAAAGGACTGTCCTTTGTCTGTGTAGTGCTTGTTGTTTCCTAATCTTATGCATTGTTTTTCTTGCGTGATGTTTTATTATTGACTGTAGCAAACGCTCTGGCTAGTTGAGCATCGCCGTTATTTATTCAAACTTCTCAGTTTCTGTGTTGCTTATGCTTGTTGATAACAGGGAGGGTGTGGCTCAATGCATGCTGTGACCTGGCTGGAGGTTCTACCTAGAGTTGCTGGTGATGCTGCATCATGTGTTCCTCAATACTGACATATCTCAACTGTACATAGGAGTGGGAGAGTTTGTATAGCATAGAAGCAGTATTTACAGTCACCTTCCCACTTTTGGAGATCAACATGAGAATGAATTTATTCTACTGTTTTGAGCATAAGACTATTTCAAATTGTATATTTATGTGCAATTATTTGCGAAATTATGTCATTTGCTGAATTTATTTGTGTTTATATATGCGAAGTTTTTAGGAAATCTCCAGTTTGGCTTTTCAAGTTTTGTCTTAACTTAAGCGATGATTGGGTCAAATTTTGAGGCTTGAATTATTTTTGTTGTCGAGCTTGGTGCATACCGTCGATGTGATGGCTTGGGTTGGACTTAGGTGGCGTGGGCTGTGTTTAAAATTGAGCACTCGTAATTTAACAATCGCTCCATGAGTTTGAAACTGGCTATCGACTACGTGCGTTTCATAAGCATAGCACTTTTTGCAGCAAAACTAAGCGCTTGCGAATTTGTGTTTTCTGCCCTTTCAAGTGATTATTAATTTTAATTACGTGTTACATGAGGTATGTTTGAGATCATGGCTGACAATTTAAAACAATAAACAATTGTATTGTCTTGCGGCCTCAGTAGCATTTCATTGTTGGGGTTGGTTTCACCAACAACAGTCAAAAACAGTAGTTACCCTAAATATGATGGGTAAAAGGCATTGTTCAGTCTCGAAACTTCTTCATGCTTTCTGAGAATATCCTCTTGGCATGTTCCAGCATACCCATGTAGACTTTTATATCTTCCTCCTTAGATTTTAGTGTGCTTTGGAGGCCTACTTTTAAGGCATTGTTTTCATCTCTCTGAATCTCCAATCTGTGGTGGAATATTAGAAAATTTAAATGGTTAAACTAGTATCTGGTTCTGTACAACTCACTTTAATAATAGGTCTTCCAGATTTTGTTGGTCAGAGCTGGCAGGTGTGCTATTTGCCTTGTTACCTTTGTCAAACATTTTGAATGTGTATGAAGACATAGAAGTTATAGAGGCATGACCTCAGCTACCTTGTTCTAGCTTGAATTTTCCAAATTTCTTTTCAAGGGTGATAGCCTTCCTTGTCTGGACTTGCAAGGCACATTGAGTTTCTGTGAGCTGAATCACTAAATCTTGAGACCTACAATCAACGTTGGGCATGGCTTGGGTTACAGACACAAGTTTTAGTGAGCGTAGGAAATACCTCTTTTCCAGAGTCTCTATTTGTTGGATTAGGGTGTCTTTTTCTGATATTGCCTCCAAGTATAAAGCTTCAGTAATTGCAAACTTTCTAGAAAATTTTATTGACCATTCAGTGACTTTTTTATTAAATTGACTTCTATATTTCTAATTACTGACTTTTTCTCTTCCTTGGGAGTCCCGTGTGATGATTGGCACGTGCATTCTGTGCTTTCACCATTCAATGAATCAACTGAGACTGAGGTTTCTTTGGACTTGATTTTCTAAAATGGAATGACATGAGACTTATGTGTGTATCGATATTGCACATCGATATGGTCTACGTTCATATGGTTCAACTGGTGGCGGACAGTTGGTGAATTCAATGGTTTCATAAATAGTAATAAATACTTACACTCTCTTTCAATTGGTTTTCCAACATAATGATCTTCTCCCTTTGTTCACCAAGGAGAACTTTCAATTGGTGCACTTGTTCAGTGTCCACAGTTTGATCAAAGGAAGAATTTTCTATCTTTTTGTGTCTTGTCTCATCCACCAAAGCCTCTTTCAGTAAGGCTTGTTTCTTCTGAAGTTTTGTTTTAAGTTAGGTTTCATGATGGCATATTTTTCTTCAATTTTATTTAAAACAGCAGTTCACATTAATTAGAGGGTAAATACTAAAATTGCTACTTTGCTCCTACAATCAAGCCACACTTTTAGCATTTAAGTACACTAAACATTCCCATTTAGAATGTTTGCAAGGCCTTTACAGAGCATAGACTTTACACCCAGTCCGACTTTCATCATTGGAATAGACTTCAAAAGAAAAATAGGGATATTTGGTAAATTGATGATATACATAATACAGAAGAAACCAATTTATATTGTAAATCATTGCTCTTTTAAGCTACTTGCCTCTAGGCAGGAAGCCGTTATCTCTTATTGTAAAGTTAGCAATGAGTGCTTAACAATCATCATAGCAACAAATGTCACAGGAAGCCATCTTTTAATCCTCACTAATGGTCTGTAAACCCAAAAACCTTGATGTTTTAAAGATGAGTTGTTTGGGTGGGTGGAATGGATGAGTTGTTTGGGTGGGTGGAATGGATGAGATGTTTGGGTGGGTGTCTCCCAAAGCAAAGAAAGTGATTTCTCTGAATTATAAAATATTTCTTGATTGGTATGTGAATGAATTCATCCCAAATGTAAAGAAGGTCAGAGAAAAAGTAAAAAGCAGGAAATGTATTTCCTTTACTTGATAGAGCACCATTTCCTTGAATAATACCATTTCCTGCAGAAGAGAAACTGAATGCAGATTATGAAAACTTAAAAGTGATCCTATTACTTTCAAATGTAACTTCAAAAGGCTAATGGCCGAAGGATCAAAGAGTTGTAGAAAAGCTTAATAGATAAAGAAAGTATGGTTCAAAAATGACTTAGCCTTAAACATTACCATTACATGGTGGCTCATGCTTGGAATAGACTGTTGAGAAAGAGGAGAAAATGTAGAAATTAACAATGTAGATGTCGCTGAAGACCTAATATTGTGATCATGCACCAGACGATTCCAGGTTTCTCTGATTACAACAATAATGAAGCCCTTGTGTGGCTAGAAAATGACAAGGATCTACTTATCATATTAATGCTAATAAAATGTTGTCATTTATATAGAAAATTGAAAACACATTGGCTGCTGATAATGATGATGGACAGGAAGATGGTGAAGAAACTGGAAAAAGTGGGCCAAGTCATGAAGAAGCTTTTGTAGCTGTGGAGACTGCAATGTTCTGGTATGAGCAACAAGAAGAAAACTTTCCTGACCAACTTTAGTTATTAAGATACTGCTCAATTTGGATTACCAAACTCAGATCAAAATCAATTCTTGTGTTGAGTTGAATTGAATTCTGATTATCTCTAACTTGACAACTATGTAATGCAAGTGGCATTGTGATCTAATGTGAACTGCAGTTTAGATTTAATAGTTACTGGTAGGGTTTGAGGCTCATAATTTCTGAGATTGTGTTTGCAAAAATCAATAATGCTTTGATAAATATCAGCTAAAGAAATATTATATGGCATTACTTTGTTTGCATTCGTCTGATTTTCAGGAATAAACCTCCTTCCAGAGTTTTTGTTGGATTTGTTATGTAATATGAGCTAATTAAGTATTCAAATGGTTTAGTAGATCTCTAACCATCAATGCTTCAATCAATTCATTGTCATGCTTTTCTTTTTCCAATAGTATCTTTGCCTGTTGTTTTATGGCTTTGTTCTCATTGAGAAGTGTTTGATTCCTATTTAAATAAATATATTTAAAATATCAATAGCATGCTGCTTCCATTTAACAGCAAAGTATTTTACTCCTATGAGTGTAGGCCAACTTAAAAAGACATTTTGCATCTAAAACATTAGATATCTACTTAATTATTTCAGCCTGGAACCTTAATTGTAAGCCCTTTATAGATGTTGAGCAAATTAAATCAGTTATTTGTTATATTCTTAGCTTATGGATAGTGTGATTGGCTTTGCTCTGATTCCTAAATATGTTTTTTCTATTATTTACTGCTTAAATCAAACCTTGCTTTGACTGCTTCATATTTCTGTTTCTGAGAAGTTAGCTCCTCCTCAAGATTTTTTAAGTCATTTGTCAATTTCTGAAAAGAAAGATTTAAAAAATAATATCATGAATTTGTCCAGATATGAATTTGAACTCTAAATAAATCCTCTACCTCTAGATTGTCTCTTTTGTTTTTTTCAATTTGTCTAATTTTGAACAGTTCCTTGCTGCCAGTTGAGGAAATGTTGGAATGAGAAGACTCCGATTCCTCAATTTCCTGGCTCGATCCAGTCCTGCTACTACTTATATCATTGATTTGTTTTTTCAGATCGGTGATCTGTGTGAAGTTGGTGAATGAAATGAAAAATCTCTATAAAATTGATTTTTTAATGTTTAATAGAATCAACAAGCCTTTTTCTGGAGAGATACAATCTGTTGATGTCTTCCTTTCCAGGTCCCAGGAGAATTTATCAAAGTCTGAACAGAAACATTTTCTCCAACTTCCTGGCTAATAACCTACAGATTTTAATTGAACATTTTAACAACAATGTGAAGATGTGACTGAAAGGCTTTCCGGCATTATATAATGCTATTCAGCAAATGAGAAAATAAACAAACCTTTTGCAGAACTTTAATTTCAGCTTTAAGTGACTGCACTTGATTTCTATATTCATAAACTTTTGATTCAGAATTTTTTAATTTCTCTTGAATGGCTTTTAATTCTCCAGTCTTTAATAAACACCATTATTATAACTACTTCATAAAATTTAAATTATATTCTTAGCTTAACACACACCTTGGAATCTTGGTCTGATTTTTCCATATTGTCATGGAGGCCTGGCACTTTTATTTGTTCAGAGTTAAACTGCAAAGCAAATCTTGAATATTTATGATAAAAAATTTAAGCTACATCACTAAAAACACCTGCTTCTCTAAATCAAAACATTTTTTTTGCAATTGTTTGACTTTTGATTTTTCAATTTCTATTTCACTGTTCTGTTCCCTCAATTTTTTTGAAAGTTCTACTATCTTTGTTGATGCTGCATCACCTCCAGCAACAACTTGATTAAGGCTTTTCTCAGCTTCTAATTTTTTCAAAATATTTTTAATTTCAAAGTTTTTTTCAGCAAGAAGTTTAAGCAGTCTGCCATTTTCATCTTTAAGTTCCTGAAAATCATACAGACGTTACGAAACCTTGTACTTTAATACTTAACTGTAAATTTTACTCTGATATCCTCGTCGTGCGTCTTTTCTAAAGACATATCCTTGGTCTAATAAAATCTCTAAATGATGCGCAAGTTCTATAAACTCAGTTTCGTGAAGGTTTCAGGTTAGTATGTGTTACCATGAAAACGAATATTGAGTGTTTATGTAAATAGGTTTTTTTTTAAATAAATTTTGCAATAACCTCATCTGTCATAATCTTAATAAATATTTTTGGCAAATTATTATTGGAGAAAAAAATTAGGCTCATTCACATTTCATAGCAAAAGAACTGTTTTATAACTGTCAGAAGCAAAACAACAAACTAAAACTAATGCAAATGAAACAAAAATCTATTGTGCATTATTCCACCATAGATAGAGCAGAGCAGGGATGTCGTTTCAGCTTTTTCGAAGAGGACAAACCTCTGCACAGCATAAAGAGATGACTTTTTTTGCGTCAAAGTCATGAGAGCAACGTTCCCCCTTGATTATCCAGGCTGAATGGAGCCAGTTGAAGGTGGATGAGGTCCTTTATGACATAAGAAAATCAATTTTCAAAAAAATATATATATCTAATCTAGTAGTCTAGAATGACTGGCGCACAACAGATCACCCCAGGTCTTGTACAACAAAATTTTCTGACAGTAAATTTTGGTAAATTAATGCTAAATGTCAGTCTTATGAAGATTATGCGCCAGTTATTAACTAATAAATTAAAATTATATTTATCAATTTTGCGACATTTGAACATGAAGCATAAGACAACCACCACACAGAAAGTTTTTCGTTTTTTACCACATAGATTGTAAGGATATTATTAGCTACAAATTACTGGCTTCATTTGATGCAAATAATTTAATAATCAAAAGTGAAACTATCAGTCAGTAATAATTATTAGACTTAATAATTTGTTAACGTAGTAATTAGATCAACCCCAGTGTGTTTTTCAGCGAAGGTCGTATCGATCTGACGGCTCCGACTTCTGGTGGAAGAATGCCGTTCACTAATTCGGATTACCTGCCGACTTACGAAGAATTAGATGTGCAAGAGATTCCTTTGACTTCAGCTCCACTGAGAGCTGGATCTCATCATTTTGGAAAGTACTGCGATAATCAATGCAAAGTAATGATTGCGCGGTGTTTTAATCTAGTTAATTCTAGTTTGAATTAAGTTTATTAATAAACGAGCCGTTTAATGTATTTTAGGAGTTCATGCTTTGTAATAGTGAGGAGAAAGACCCGAGGAAATGCTTAAAGGAGGGCAAGGAAGTAACCAAGTGTGGACTGGAGTTTTTCAGCAAAGTGAAGCAGCATTGTGCATCAGAGTTTACTCAGTACTGGAAATGTGTTGATAAGTCTGACTTTAACATGTCATTTAGAAAGTAAGCTCTTGGATTATTGGAATTAGTTAGTTAATTGATTAAGCAAACTTTTAACTAAACTTCATTTCTGCCAAGAAATTAGTTTCTTTGTTGCCACTATCTTGCAATCGCTATTTGAAATAACTAGATTCTTGGCTCATAGAATAATTGACTTTGTTCACTTGAGTAACTTATTCTTTTGTGCTACATGATGTAGCGTTGGTTCATTTTCAAATATTTTAGCTTTTGTTTTGTATTGAGAGCGAGGGCAGAAGTACTCAAAATGCATTGCATCACCAAAATATTACATTTTTTTATGATTTCAAGACCTGCACCAACTGATACTATGCTTCAATGCTTTTAGCATCATCAGTGCTCTATCCATGTTCCTCTACTTTTATGATATAGAACGTGCTGGCCTTCGAATCTCAAATCTTGATTAAATGAAAATTCATCTTTTTGTGCATTTCAGAACCCTTTATTTGTAATTTTTGACAGCTGTCGCAAGCTGCAGGGGGAATTTGACAAGTGCATATTTGACAACCTCGGGCAGGAAAGACCAGAACTTGGATATTTCTCGAAAATCAGAGTCCATCACACGGAACGTCCTAAGCCTAAGGAAAGGGATCTGAAATTGCCAGATCCCGATCCCTTGTATGCAGAGAGAGTTTATGACCCCAACAAGCCTGTACCACCTTCTGCAAATCTGAGCCGCCCTGGCTTATAAAATCCCAAATTGGAATCCTTGGCTAGAATGCTCGAACAATTTTATTAAGAGTTTTGAACCTAATGGTAGATAGTTTCAAGATGAGCTTTAGTAGGCACACAGCTCATAATGTTTCTTGATAAAGTTGATTCAGTTTGAATTTATGTAACTGCCTGGGAAAATAATACATATAATAAATAATAATTTGGCACTGTTTAAATAGATCAATACCCGTAGGCAGACGCATTTCAACCACAAGATGGCAACCCTAAAACTCTCAGACATTAATCATTTTGAGTAGCTTTAATTAGTAAGATGTTATTGCCAACTGTGTTAAATTGATGGCAATTTGCATCAGCCAAGTGTAGTTGTGCGAATTGGTTTATTAAGACAATTCATGTTTCAACAATGTGCACCAATTCATTTTAGCTCAATCCATTTTAAAAGTTAAATTATCCTTCAAAAGGAAAATGCATTGCATTCAAAATTGAGATAGTTAATACTACAAAACTATTGTCAAACATCGGTTCTGATAATCAGTCGGAGCATTTAGTACTTGGAGTTAGTGTATCAGATTTCAAGCTGTTGACCCTCATTTTCGAGGTGGTAGAGTGTATCACCAAGGGCATGTTGGATGATGATGTCATCAGTAACTGAGCTCATCTGGAGTTAAAAGCAGCTAAATATCAAACATGGATTGGGAACAATAAACAATACTTACGGGTCTGTACTGAAGGTCTTTTGGGGGATACTTAAACTTTGGTCCAAAATTGGCAGTAACCTTAAGAGCAGAACTCAGCTATAACTCTCTAATATACAAATAATAAAAGATTAAGCCTTCAAAACCCACAGTGGCATTCTTGTACAGGGAGATAGCTGGATAGTAGATGCCATCATAAAAATCCTCGAATGCTATACCCTGGCTTTTGCCATTCAAAAACATTATCATCTGCAAAAGGACAAAGCATCACTTAACATATCAGATTTAACAGATTTTAAACTGGTGGGGGAAAATACTAGAAAAATTTGTGAAAATGGAGATGGGCTGTACCTGGCTTCCTTTAGCAGTCTTGAGCTTTTTCTCAGCTTCTGAAACATAATCCTTTTCTTCATAGTAGAGATGGCCTTTAAACTTCACCAGCGGCTAAAAATTAAACAAAGATTTCATTTTTGAAAAAATCCATACTGGTCCTTATAAACCATTTGTTTCCTCTTAGGTAATACATTCGTTGGCTAACATTAACGTGTTAAATTCTTCAAGCCATCACAAAAAACCTTGTCCTTGTAGTAGGGAGGAGTCAACTTGGAATGGCAGTTGATAGGTGGGAGTCTGACATAGAATCCAATCACATCTCCTTCCTTGTAGCCCTCAGGAGTGTAATGCTTACCATAACTTTGATGAAACTTTGTGCCTTTTTTTGATCTCCAAGAGTAGCTGAACTTGTCATATCCACAAGGTGCTTGTAAATTTCCTTAAAAACGAGCACAATTTTAAATTCAGTTCTAGAAATTACTCCCCGAAAGCAGACATGCAGCTGATGTTTCATGCCAAAGAAATAAAGAAATGTTGGCTTGATCTTACCAAGGCATTGTGACCATCCTATTCTTGTTGCAGAGTCCTGTGGCATGTCATCTATTGTCACTTCATAGTACCAAGCCCCTTGGCTGATCCCTAGTAATAACAAATTTGAATGGGCATACAAATCAAAAGATGAAAATTTATAAGATGCTCAGATAGAGGACAATGTAAGCATGATCAGAGAAACTAATGGCCACAAAATGTGGTAATGTGAGAAGCAATGCCTTGATCAATGAGTCTGCATAAAATATCTAGGTATAAAATATAAAGTTCAAAGTTCATACAAAATGTTGAGCTCAGGAATCAAAACAAAATATTGATCTCAGTCAAATCACAACAAAATAAAACAACATACCATGATTGGCTCTAATCATGCTGTATCCTTTTTCCCCAGTAACAGTAAATCTGTCATCTCCCAATTTTAGTTGTGGTGCTGAAAGCAAACTATTTTCGTAAAGCAATCCTCAAAAATCATATCTGTCGGGCGTAGTTGAAACCAATATTAAAAAAACATTAAATAACCTCTGTCATTCATTGACAAAAGAACTCTTGTTTCGAGATTAATACGATACAGATAACCAGGAATGGGCTTTCCGGCCCATTCTGGACTTTCATCGAATATTTGCCAGTTTGGAGCATGTGGATCAGGTTCGGCAAGAAAGTATCTGTAACCATCTTTATTGAATGGATGTTCTTGGGGGTAACAACTCGGGGCAAGTCTCATGGTTGATGTCAGTTCACTGAAGTACAAGAATATTTTAATATTTCTCTTTATTCAACATACGAAGCTATAGATGCAGTGGTAATAATAAATTAATTTAACAAATTCTTATTTTTTTGCATCAACACAGTGAAGTAATCATTAAATATCTATTGAAATACTGAATGCAAGTTAGCATTATTAAATCAATGTATCAAAAGTATTCCTACAATCAATAATCATAAAAATGTAATAACAGCAAATAAATTGAATTAACAAAATTAGTCGTGCAAATATTGACAGAACTAAAAGAAAAACCTCTTTTTTTGCTTGGATCCAACCACATAGTGATGTTCTCCGGGAGGCTTCCTTTTTGCTGTTCTTCCTCTTGAAGCTGGTGTTCGCATGCAAATAACACACAACAATGCTCAAAATTAAAAAAAATATAAAATATCAGTTAAACTAACTCACCTTCTGTTTGACTTGCAGGTTTACTTTCAATTGGTCTGTTGCACATAAGTCTGAGTAAGCTCTCACAATTAGGACCAATCTTGCCCAAATCCTAAAAAACATTGAACATGACAACCCATCACATTTATATAAACAATTAGGAAATGTGAATTTATAATTAGAACTAACATCATTCACTAGTCCAAACACTTGGTCATTTGGAGAATCTTCATTTGTTATGAAGATGCTTGGATCTTTCAGCTACGAATGAAGAAACGCAACTTTAAAGGGCAAAGACCAAAAATCGGACATTTCGTGCAAAACCGTGTTACTTAAAACATTGATTGGATGCAAAGCACTGATTCGAAATGAGTTCAGAGTTTACAAGAGATCTCTGCATTTCTCTGTAGTTCATGGTCCATAATTGTTAATGTAACAAATTATTAAACATCATAGTCCACTAAACCAAGCATTACAAAAGCAAGTATTAAGAATATAAACCATAGTCTTAGAGATGGAAGAATGCCATGTGTTTTTTATCCTTCGTGGTCCACAAGTCATTTGTTCCCATTTTTCCTCAATGAATGGAATTATTTCCTGATCTTTTGAAAACAACTTCCTCCCCGGAATTTTATACATGAGATTGGCTATCGCGGTCAAGCACAACTGGCCAAAATTGGCTGCCCTCTTGGCCAAAGTTTCTTGACTACTGCATCTCTTGCAAAAGAACTGGTAGTTTGTCATGAAAGGCACATAGTCCCTGAGTGCAATCACAAACAAAGTTGTTTATAAGAACAAATATCATAATAGCTTGTGTAAAGCTCACCCTGAATAATCGGATATGCACGTTTCATGGTAATACCTGAGGCACATACCACACTGAAATTCACAAATACTCAGATCTCTATCTTTGCCGCTAAAACATTTAAAGTATCAATAGAAAATTTTGAATTTTCATTCTACAATGACTGCACAAGGTGTATAAAGAAATAGACATGAGTTATCAGATATCATCATAACATTTTTAAATGAATAAATTCTAATTACATCAAAAGCCCAACACATCAAAAAACTTTAAACAAATATTTAAATGCAGCTACCAGTAACATGTTTTATCCTCTGGATTTGCCGGAAGCAAAGTTGATCCACAATGAGGTTCATCCAACTTTTCAGTTGCAGCCTCCATATCGTCTTGAAGAGTCTTGTTAAAATCAAGTTTGATTCTTGACATGTATTAATTCAAAGAGATATGGTTATACTTAGTAGTGCAGCATAATAAAACACAAAATTTATAAGTAGTTTCTTTAAATGATTAAAGCAAATTAGCATAAACAAGATTCATGATTATTTCAGCTTTCTTCAAAAACAATAATCAAATTCTACATGAAATCCAAAAATAAAACTGCTGTGAAGCTTTAAGAAACCAACCCATATTTAAGCGATTCTTTTGACTACGCTTAAGCTTGTACTTTCCATAATTAAAAGTTAGGTTCTATTCAAATTAGTCCCTGCCACTATTTAGCCAAGATGCTTCAGAGTGCAGCCAATGAATAACTAAGACTTTATATTTTTATATCTTTGTTCCATTAAAATAATCCCAATTTGCTCTGTACGCAGTCCCCTCTATGTAATTAATAATGTAGTGTCTACGGTTTAACATATTTTGTGGCCTGCATTTTCAAAGACTTAAATCTTCAAAACACAAAATTCGAAAAAATAATAATGCGTAACGAAAAACTTGAATAAAATTCACCTGCTATCGTACAACACTGAGGAACGATAAGAGACTCAAACAAAGATACATTAGCAGGCTAACTAACGCTTGAGTTCCATTGTTTAGTATTATGGTTGCAGTTGAAAAGCGAAATACATAGTTTATACAACAGACTCCAATACTTCTTTTTCCAAATTGAGTTACGCGCTTTTATCTTTCTCGATTTCATACTGCTTATCGTTCGAGGAACTTAACATATAGTATAACTTAGCAATTTCGAGCCGAGCCATATAATTGTTAAATCAAAATAAATAAAGAAATCCTTCACATTTGCAGTTTTTCCTAATTACATTTTTACAAAAGAAAACATGCACAATTGAGAGTTAATCTTTATTGTCTGAATTATTATATCTGGCCTCAAAATTGCTCCTAGTTCCTGCTTTCACCAGCTACCAAACTCATCTACAAATATGGAGAGCATTTTCAAGTTTTAATTTTAAAATCAATACTAAATAGTAATACTTACAGGTTTATAATGTAAATTCTTTGGAGGATACTTGAAAGCTGGTCCGAAATTTGCAGTAACCTGTTGATATCTTATTTGAGGTCAACTCATTTTATACAATATCATTTGGGAAAAATACTAACCGTGGAGTTCTTGTATAGTGATATCGATGGATAATATACTCCGTCATAAAAATTTTCAAACGCCTCTCCTTGACTGATTCCATTCAAAAACATTATCATCTGGAAAATGTACTGTTTGTAAGCTCTATAATCATTATTTAAACCAGAACATTAATAAGCGCAATGGTTAATAAATATATCAGAAATTAATTGATTATTATATGAAAATAGATGTTAAAACCTGTCCTCCGTTAAGTGCCTCAAGTTTTTTTTCCTCGGCTGGGAGATCATCCTTTAATTCGTAGTAGCAGTAGCCCTTATATTTAATCAGAGGCTGCAATAAAACTATTTATTTAGATTTCTTCTAGTAAGATACCTTGATGTTAAAGAGGCCAAAATGGATAATATCAATATACATAATTATCTGATTGAGTAGATGTGTTGCATCATCTAGTGCGATGGTGATAATTAAGTTAAAGTCCACTTTATAGCTGAACAATTAGGATCATCACCTTAGTTTTGTGATCTGCTTGAATAGTTTTAGAAATGGAATTGCTAGATGGAAACTGTATGTAGAAGCCGACAACATCGCCTTCCTTGTAACCATCGGAATAGTGTTTTCCACAACTGTTGTGAAACTTTGTGCCTTTTCTTGATCGCCAAGAATAACCAAATTTGTCGCTCCCGCATGGCGCAGGCAAAAGGGCTTTAAAAAAATTTGACGAAATGATTAAAGCCATGTTAACCTCATTACTTAAAAAATAAGTTTGTCAAATATATGGGCAACATAACAGACCGAAGCATTGAGACCATCCTATTCTGGCAGCAGAATCTCCGGGCATGCTATCTATCCTCACTTCAAAATACCATGAACCATGACTTACACCTATTTTAAAATCGTAATCGATGTTAAATTCTATAAAATATAACAAAAATGTCTTGAAAGTCTACAAACGTAAAACAGTTACTGACCATAATTAGCCCTGATCATGCTATACCCTTTGTGGCCACTAACCGTGAGCCTGTTTTCGTTTAACACTAACTCCGATGCTACAAACAATAGCTTAAAATATAATTTACATTTACATAAATACAACATTCTATTTTTAACCTCTGTCATTCATGGAGAGGAGGACAAGCTTCTCACGGAAATCTCGATATAGATGACCTGGAATTGGTTTTCCTTGAAGCTTCGGATCTTCATCGAGTGTCTGCCAAGTGGGATCGCTTGGATCTGGTTCGGCAAGAAAGTATCTATATCCATACTTGTTAAACGGATGTTCGTGAGGATAGAACTTGGGAGTGTGTTCCATTGCTTCAGTCAGCGAACTGGAATAGTAAATATCGTACGACATTTTAAGTATTTGCCAGTAATAATTAACTTAGTTAATGGAAGCTGTATTTTTATATAAGTTACGTGCTACATAACTTTCAAGAGTCTGTTTTCGTAACGATTCGAAAATTCCACTTCCATCATAATCGCTTATTTTTATAAAATCAAATATTTTGGAAAATCAAAAGCGAACCTTTTCTTTGTCGCTGGAGCGCCTTTACCATCCACGTTCCTCTTTTTCGCTGTTTTAACTTTTGCTGTTTTAGATGAAAATATAAATTAACATTCAATAAATAAATCATCTCGAAGATAATACCAGTTTCAAACCTTCTTTAGTATTAATGTTGTTAGACTTGCATAACACCAATCCCTGAAATCTTTCGTGGTTTGGGCTTATACTGCATAATTCCTTAAAACACGACGCTACTTTAACTGAAAAAGCTTTATATTTATGCAATTGAGTTGTAACTAACGTCGTTTGACAGACCAAAACTTTGATCCCCCTCAGACTCCCCGCTTGAGACAAAGATATTTGGAAAGTTCAGCTAGAAGTAACAAATGAAATTATTATTAATTTGCATGTCATGAAACTCTTTGATCCATCTACCATGTCTTTTGAAAGCGAAAGATGCCAAGTGTTCTTTGTCCTACTTTGGACGGATGTCATTATCTCCCAATATCTCTCAATGAAAGGGATAATTTCCTTTTTTTTTGAAAACATTTTTCTTTCAGGAAACTTATTCTTGAGATTGGCTAAGGCGGTCAGACACATCTGACCAAAATTAGTTGGTTTTTTGGCCAACGTCTCTTGAGTACATCTCTTGCAAAAGAACTGGTAGTTTATCATGAATGGCAGAAAGTCGCTGTTTGTTTTAGGGAACGCATTAGTCGATGTATTTTATACAGATTAGTACGCAAACATGCCAAACCTTACCCCTTATAATCTGATATGCACGTTTCGTGACAGAATCTGAAACACATTCCACATTGAAATTCGCATATGTTCAGATCTCTACCCTTTCCACTTAAAAATAAAAAGTAGTTTGATTACATAAGAAAAGTAAGGATGAAAACGAATTATTTGGAATGCCAATGGATTTAACTAATAACGCGGTTATCCGGGTAGCCGCATTCTATAATCTAAAAGTGCGGTCATGAGTTTGTCCGCAATTTCGCAAAATTGATTTGTGAACAACAGGAAATATGAAATACCAGTAACATGCGTTGTCCTCTAGATTTGCTGACATTGCAAGGGTACTGCAGCAACGGCTTACTATGAAAACGACTTGCTAAACAAAATTGGTAGCGAAGGTTGATAAAGGGAGCGAAATTGTGCAGAGATATGCAATGGACTTCACATAATGTTACTCGGAACCAAAGAATCGAAAAGTAAATAAAAATAAATAAGTATGAATTAATAAATAATATAAATTGTAAATATTTCTTTCGTTAGAGAGTGTCTGTAAAAGAGAATACGGAAGAATACCTAATCTTTAATTTGATAGTTTTTTCAGAACTTTGAAAGATCCTTATGAAGGTTTATTTGGCATTTGCTTAAATCGCATCTGCGCCCCACGCCAACTCAGCTATTAAATTCGAGTTTACATTCATTGAGCAGTTTCGTTCGTATTGCTCGACACGACACTTTCTGTCGAAAGTTAATTTAATAAATGTTTTAGCTTGAATATTTATCTAATTGGATTTTCTGCAACTGTGATGATAACCTCCGGACCCATTTCTGATTGATTGGTTAGCTCATAGTGGGCAAGAACTGATCATTCTAACAGGTCTCTAACTTAGACTCTGAAAATTCAATTTCTCGTCATAGAATTATGAAATCCGTTGGTGACAGGAAGTCTGCGCTGTTTAAGATGCGAATGGGGAACCCGGTAAAATGGCCGAGAAAACTTGAATTGGCTTATAAAAACATTTTTGCCCTAAACTATGATTGACACATTTTAAATATCGTTTTCATAGTAAGCCGTTGCTGCAGTACCCTCGCAATGTCAGCAAATCTAGAGGACAACGCATTTTACTGGTATTTCATATTTCCTGTTCACAAATCAATTGCTGCATCATGATTGTCGTCGACCGGTCCAAAGCATTCAACAGATTAAGTTAAATTTCGCACCCTTATAAAATGCTTCGAGTTTTCTATATAAATGTTATGTCTAACATTAAATTGTTTGAAATTTATTTTCTCTCACACGTTATCTCCACAGTTGGATCAATTTTTTACCAAGTAGCAGATTAACAATAAATATTGGATCTGTCAAAATATTAAACATCACATTTCAGAACAGACCAAATTTAACGTAAGTTCAAAATATTTCTAATAGTGATGAGAAAAAGAAGAAGCCCAAAGAACATTCAAGATAAAGTAAATTCCAACTGAGTAACTCAAACACACTGTAAGAGTAATTACAGATTGGTACATTGACAATATATCTGGGAAAAGGAATGTTTTTAATTACAATTTATCCCACTAATAAGGCCTAAAATGTATGCCAAACCAGTCCCCATAAATTATCATTACCATTACCAAAACTAAACATTAAGTCAAATGCAGACCTCAAAACATCAAAAAAATAAAGAATACCACAGAATTACACACTCATGGTGTTTCTCTGCAATAAAAACTTGACATTTCTTTACTATGAACAACTTCCTATATCACAAATTATGTCCAAAACATAAGTAATCAACCTAAAATATTAAAAGCTTTGGCTCCTTGCAAAAAAAGAACGAACAATAGATGACATGACTTCGAACGAGTGCAGTATAAAATAAAACTTTTCAGATACTGTTCACTTCTAGTATCTTTTAAAAAATTTTAATGCTTCAGTCACTTCAATTCCTAAAAGACATTGTTTTGCATAAATTGTACGACGAAAGAAAACATAAAATTAAGCAAAATTTGGTCATTGTGGGAGTATTGGTGGGACTGAGAAAGTTCCTGATGGCTGCATCCATGGGGAATAATAGTAAGTTATGTTTTGGACATCAGATGTTGAGTTGTAATCATAATGAGTTGGTGAAGGTTGAATGGCTAAGGGTGAACTCTGTACTGGTTGGGTGGGAAGTGCTGAGTTTGCCTGGGAAGCTGGAGGAGGTAGTAGAGGTGGAAAAGAATAGTTATTAAAATTTCTTAGTTGTGCTTGTTGTTGATATGAATCAAACGTCACCTTAACTACCAGACTCTGTAGACTTCCACTTGTCCCTGCTTTAGAATCAAAAGATCTTTTAGAAGCATCAACGACCGAATCACGACTTTTGAAGTTCGACTCGTAATTGTTACGACCGCCATAGGAATGGTTAAAATTACTTTCGTACCTTTCTCTTTTTCCATGTCTGTAAGAGGAATTATCACCATCACTTCCAAATGCTCTCTTCCTGGACTCCCCATAATTTCTAGATCGACTATAATCAGAGTTGTCTCTGTCAAACCTCGAATATCTGCTTCCTTCTGCTCGAGGCCTGCCATATTTGGTAACTTCCGCCTGAAAGCTCATCAATGGTTTGACTCCGTTGCTCGAGTTATCCTCGGTCTGTGTATCGATGACCGGACTCTGATTGGTCGAACGGCTAGTTGCAAGTTGACTCAATATAGCCAGTTGGATAGTCTCGTTAAACTTGCTGGCACAAGTGTTGTTGTAGTTCTCTAGTATATTTTCACTGCTTTGCTTCTCATGTGACCTTTGACTATTTGTTGCATCCTGATCAAACTGAACTTGGTATCCACTGTCCAAAGCAAACTGAGAATCAGTAGACAAGGCTTGATGAGCTGCAGAAGCCTCTGGTTGATGTTCAGCATAACTATTTTCTGAATACAAGTTTTGACTAGAGTCAGTTCGATTGGCATCATTCGTCTCTCCAAAATCAGCATTTGGCTCCTCCCATCTGCTTTGCCTCCTTCTTTCTCTTTCAAAAGACCTATCCCCTCTGCTTCCATCATTATTTCTATCTTCCCTGCTTTTATCATCATATCTCCTATCTCTCTCGAGCCTACCAGTAGTACTTCTATCCCTTGATTGGTAATCAACCTTGCCAGCTCCTCCTGATCTGCTCCAATCTCTATCAACTTCTTTGTCAGATGAATCAGGAAGAGTTCTCCATCTGCTTTTTCCTGTTGAGTAATAAAAATGATATTTTGGAATATATTTAACTGGTATTAGCTGTTTTTGAGTGAGCAAGCTCAATTAAATTTGTTAGATCATTCTTTATTAACAATTCTCCATCAATCTTTCAATCATAAAATATTCCTTAAAGCAGACTGATCAGTTTCATCAATTTTAGCTATAACCAGGCTCTCAGTAACTAATGATTAATTACTCATTCACTCCCATAAACTAACCACCAATCAATCCATTTAAATTTACTATTTGTCAGTCAATCCACAGTGAAGGTTACTAATAATAAAATTGCTATTCATATTTGTTAAGTGTGCTTCACCTCTGTCAGCTGCAAATCCTTTCATGCCAAGAAGACGAGGAGAGATTTCCTGCTTGGCTTCCTCGAGTACTTCAATGAGATCTCTTGCTTTGTTTCTGTTGTTGGGCGTGAAAAACGTGTAAGCAGTTCCCTTGTTCGATGCACGACCTGTGCGTCCGATGCGGTGGATGTAGTCTTCCGAGCAGTTTGGGTAATCGTAGTTAATGACATTCTTCACATCCTCAATGTCTGAAGAAACATTAGCATATTAATAAGCAAAATGCTTAATAATGCAAAATAAACATCAAATAAATAGAAACCAACGTATTCCCCTAGAAGCAACATCCGTAGCAATGAGTAGCGGACACCTTCCTTCTCTGAACTCTGCAGAACGAGAATTATAAAATGTTTAAGATTTACATTTTCATTAATGCCTTCATCAAATGATTCAAACAAATAATTGGTACTCTTGAATAGTACCTTGGAGCACATAGTCTCTATCTTGCTGACTTTTATCTCCATGAATAGCAAGAGCAATGTACCTATATGTGTATAAAAGATTCTTTAATGATCAAATGCAAGAAAAGATACTTTGCAAGCTCACCCTTCTCTCTTGAGTTTTCTTGCTAACTCATCTGCCTTCCTTTTAGTCTCGACAAAGATCAAAGACTTTGGCAGCTCATCTTCTGTTATTTTTCTCAACAACTGACTTAACCTTAACAATTAATAACGCCTTCAACAATAACTTAAAATTACAATTTTGTAAATATACATACAAACTTTAAAAACTAAATACATACATTTAAATTTAAAACAATTAATTCATTGAATTATTTGAGTCGATTGTAATTTTTATGACGAGGGGCCCATGTCATGCTTACAATGTAAAAAGCAAGCATTCATGAGTCACAAACTTGTAAGGCTTCTCATCTTCGAGACAGACTTCAACATGCTGAAGAATATTGTGATTCGCAGTCAGCTGCATGGATCCAACATTTATTTGCACATAATCAGTGAGGTATTGCTCAGCTAGAAGTTGCACTTCTTTTGGCCACGTTGCACTCCACATCAAGGTTTGTCTATCGATCTACAAAAAATCGATTTTAAAAATAATAACTTCTAATAATTGACAAATATCATCAGTAATGACAACACCATATCATAAAATAGTTCCATAACCAACTCTCAACTGCTCCATAATTTTCCTAATCTGTGGTTCAAAGCCCATGTCGAGCATGCGGTCGGCTTCGTCAAGGACGAGGTAAGTGGTCCTCATGAGGTTCGTTCGGAATGCATCGAGGAAATCATTCAGCCTCCCGGGTGTGGCTATGACAATCTCGGCACCTAAAAGAATAAGGTCCTATCAAGACTTGAAGCATTGCAAAGCTTTTTAAAAAGAGAAAACACTGTAACTTGCAATGGAAATAATTTTTCAAACTTATCTTTGTAATAAATAACAAACCTCTATCCAATTCCCTAATTTGAGGATACTTAGGAGCCCCTCCATAGACGCAAGCATGTCGTATACCAGACCTTTCGCTAAACAAACTTGCCACTTGAGCTACTTGCTGTGCCAATTCTCTTGTGGGTACAAGGATTAAACACTACAATTTAACGCTAGGGTTACAACCTGTCCTACAATAAATTATCTTCTACTTGCATAAGAAAACTCACAATGCAACCATCACCATCATTGAGGGGAGGCTGATGCTTGATGTGAATGAGTGCAGGCAAGACATACTAGAATACAAAACAAAGTTTGAAGTTTTCAAATGCCAAGTATCATAATTATGTTATTAATAATATTTTGACCTACTGAATCAAGGAACTAATTCTGTTACTTTTTGAAACCAAGTAATGAAATTTCCCCGTTCTACTTAAAATTAGTTATTAGACCTAACCCAAATTAATTTTGGGCATTTGTATTTTAAAATTAAATTGCAAGACATTTAATTATTTGACTATTTAGTGAGGTATTAAATTTAAAAAAATAGACGTAAAATGCCTGAAATATTCATTGGCTTCAGACTTTCTGACACAATGAGAAAAAACGACAGGCATCACAGGACACCACAGTAACTGTTTCTTTACTGTAGTAGCTGAGTGACGCCTCCAACTGATTTGTTAAAACCTACCTGTATAGTGAATACTTACCGACAACGTTTTGCCAGAACCAGTTTGTGCAATTCCAACTAAATCTCGACCACTGAGGGCCAATGGCCATCCCTGAGCCTGGATCGCAGTGGGTTTAACCCACCCTTGCTGTCTAATCACCTCCAATAAGTACTCTGAATGTTCAACATCATCACACTAATATTCAGTCAGCATTGACTTGGTTATTATACATAGCTTGTGTAAGATCCTTTGCAGAACTTTCTTGAGTTTTGGATCGGTTCAAATCTATGTCTATACCCGTCATTTTATTTTGTATTATCTGATGGCGTTGGTGATAATAATAATAATAATAGTAGTAATAATAAATCTTCTTTTAAACAAACATGTCAAACCTGGAAAGTTGCCCTCTTCAAAGTTTAGCATTGGCTTTGGACAAGCAGCTCCTTTCACTTTAATTTCTTTTTCAGCATAGAATTTTTCAATCTCCTCCTTCAAAATTACAGGATTACAACATTACTCTACCAAACAAATATAAAGTTTAAATTCAATATAATATGGCTGCCAACATCAGGTCTGTTGGTGACATCAGGATGTTCTTTATAAAAATTTTTCTCCACACTCAACGCAGGCTCAACCTTCTTTCTATACGAACCACCATACTGTTGACTAGAAGACCTGAAATATCCAAAAGTCTTTGCCAATTAACCACATAATTTCTAAAATTTGTCCTTTATTTCAAATGAAATAGAATATCTATACACCCTTTCATTTCTCAAAGCTGGAACACAAAAAACTTTTAGAAATAGACAAATATCACAATTTCCAAAAAACTCACATAATTTATCAAATTTTCATTAAAGTACCTTGTAACAAACTATCTTAAATGGGAATAAGACAAAAACGCCTACTTTAGAAGAATGCATCTAATATTTTAAAACTTGAATATTTTACTTAATAACTACTTGAAGTAGGCACCGCAAAAAAAAGATATAATGGCAGGAGTAAATTGAGAAATATTATTGCAAACACCTTTTCCCATCTACTTTCAAATAAAAACATTCCTCACACCAGCTAGTTTGAGCATTACAAAATTATCAAAAGTTAGAGACACTAGGACGCTGTTACAATTTATTAATAAAAAAATTTATTTTATAATGTTATACGCACATCCATAAGTTGCAAGCGTTTAAACTTTAAAGCATGCAAATGCATACCATTTTCTTCTCACTATGTCCCGATAACGTGATTTTGGTACTAACGCTGTTTTCTGATTATAATAGTTTGCTCCTCCATACTCGCTTTCCTTGGTAAACATTTTGGCAATGCAAAATTTCAGAGCGAGCCTCGCGAGTAGATAGGAACGCCTCAGCACAACTGACTATCGTCATTAGAAGAAACAAATACGAAAGGTCTCTGGAATTTTTCATACATATGTTCACCGTTATAGTTATTTTTTTTACTTAGAATAAGTAGTGGAAAATATTTGGGTTATTATTAATAAATGTATTTTATTTTATTTTAAATAATAGTGAGCATAATTTTTTAGAGTAGCCCTAAAACTAATACCGTAAAGTAAGTGATTTTAAGTAAGTTATTTGTTTATTGTGTCAAAGAGATAATTTTCAACCTGCAAACTAAAGTAATTCAATCAACGTAAATCAGGGACATAATTTGGGGCGGGGCGGGAAGAGGGAGCCCTTGCCTGATTTTAGACTAGACGTAAAAAAAAGTCATCTCATATTTTACGAAGGTTTGCCTTCTCCCCCCCTGAATTTTGGCTAGAAGCAAGTTGTGCGAGAAAAAAAAACTGGAAAAAAGCTGAAATGAAAATCCCTGACCTAAATTTATTTCCATCATTGAGATAGTCATAAGCTATCAGAATAATTACTTTTTTTATGACATTTTTAATTGGGGGTTGAAACATTTCTCCCTTGACTTTCAGCCTTAAGGCATTTAAATATTGGGGGCAAAAAGTTTACCAATTAAATTTTGGAAAAAGTGATTGGGAAGGTGAGTAATTCAAACTCTATCTTGAAAATAGTTGAAAAATTGATGGAGTTTTACATAATTCTACCAGACTTCTGTCTATGCGACATTCATAACAACAGATGTGCTGAGGTTTGGAATGTTACGTCACTCTTTCATCTCTCATGTCTAAAACCAGAATTAAAGAAATTCCTGACTCCTTAAGGTGCGTAACACGATTTATTAAAAATTAACTTCTAAAATTGCATCCTGAAATGTAGTAATATTAAACAAATTAATTGATGTCAAATGTTTCTCAATAAAGTTATATAAGCAGTAAATAACCAAGTCAATAGCCCATCTATAGGTTTTTTCGAGATGAGGACAAGAAAAGTAAAGCTTATTAGCCCAGCAATCCAAAGCGATTCCTTTGATATAAATAATACTTATAGCAGACGAAGAATGACAGTTTTTAATACATTTTATTTAATATAATGCAATATATTAGAAAATAATATAATATTTTCATTTTTATTATTTAATAATATTCGTGTGCTGCACAATTTTAATTAACTTAGCCTTGAACTTGCTTTTACTTTTAAACTTCGGTATCTTAGATGGTCGGGATGGCCGCATAACAACTGTTTTGTCTGTGGATTTTATTGATTACGCTATTTTTTCAGCTTCAGTATGTCATAAATTTTGTCAGACGTTTTTTTTATTGGGGTTTGAGGGTTCCATGTGCAATGCTTATCTATTATTGCAAGCATAAGTTAGAGTAAAATAGTGTTGACATATAAGACATAATATGTAAAACACCATGCAATTGCACTATTTGGCAGAAACTGTTGTTTCAAAGCATGATTTAAAAGAATTTGTATTTTCATGATTTTTGTTACTCTTATTTTTGAGATGTTCAAGTCCTGAATTGGGTGCAAACTAGTTATGTTCTGGAATGTGGACTTTCATTCAAGTGGATGCACATTCATACTAATTACTTGATACTTTTGAAATTTGAAGGAGAAATCCGGCATGCCTCTCAGAAGAACGATAAAAAATGTTGTTAAGAATTACTCAGATGCCCAAGTTAAAGTTAGAGAAGCCACCTCAAATGATCCTTGGGGTCCATCAAGCACTTTAATGACTGAAATTGCTGACTTAACTTATAATGTCTTGGCTTTTACTGAAATAATGCAAATGATCTGGAAGCGTCTCAATGATCATGGACGGAATTGGAGGCACGTTTATAAATCACTGGTGCTTCTTGAATATATAGTAAAAACTGGAAGTGAAAAGGTTTGAAAATTTGAAATAGTGATATTTACTTAGTTATAAGATTATATTAATAAGAAATATAAATTTTAAGAAAAACGGTAAAGATGTTGTTTAAAGATATTATCCTTAATTTGAAATGTTTGTAATTCCATAATGTTGGCATATCTCACAAAGTAACAGTTATTTTGAGTTTATCAGAAAATCTAGAAGAGCTTTATGTCACAAGTAAAGTGATGTCTGGTTTATATGTAGCCAGCAAATGTTTGATCTCACTTGTTGAGTGAGATAAGCTAATTTTGATCTACAGGTAGCCCACCAATGCAGGGAAAATATTTTTGCTATACAAACATTAAAAGATTTTCAGTACATTGAAGATGCAAAGGATCACGGCCTAAATGTAAGAGAAAAAGCAAAGCAATTGGTGTCTCTTTTGAAAGATTCTGAAAGATTAAAAAATGAAAGGGCTAAGGCTTTGAAAGCCAAAGAAAGATTTGCTCAGACTAATGCCGGTGTTAGTGTGAGTGTCGCACGATTTCAGGATTAATGTGAGACATAATTAATATGCAGTCATGAATATACATGGTTGTTATACATCATGTCATTTGAATTAATTTGCATTAATTTGTAGAGCGGAGCTGCTTACCCTTCTGCGAGTCCCATTCTCCCAAATGTTGTCACATTTTCTGATAGTGTTGTTGGAAAATATTCAGGATGTTGGTTTTTTATATGTTTCAAAAACTTGGTGAAATGATGAAATTGTTGATTTATTTGTTCTTGTTAAATGCCCACCACAGTTGGTTCACCAAGCTCTTGGTCATTAGAAGGAGGAATACTGGATGGTATGTTGACAACACTTCTAGATACAACAATTGTTGTGTTTCCCTAAAATTAAGCCCTAGTTTAAGACAGTCAGTTGGGTTTGACAGTTGTAATATAGGTCTGTTGCAACACAATAATATGTTGAATTATAAGCTATTGATTTAATATCAGTAAAATTTTAGTGAAATATAAATAAAAACAAAAAATAATATTAAAAAAAATTTTAATTGCTCTAGGTATGTAAAATATAAGTGGGTAAGCAGACATCCAATTGGAAAATGTTGCCTTGGGTTGTGTTTATGAATCTTCTTAATTCAGTGTGTCACATGTGTAATAGATTTAACATTAGTAGTCATTTTGAAATTACCTTATTTTGACAAGTTGAGTGTAAAAAGAAAAAATCTATTCTATTGAATACAAGAAAGGAATCATGAAAGAATCACTGGATAGAAATGTTACAGCTTTCTGCAAGACAAATAAGTTGGATATCAGAATGATCCGCAAATGGTGAGCAGAGTATGATGATCTCGCTTAACAAGTGGATGAGGGAAATGCTAAGAAGTGCAAGTTATGGATTAGAAACTTTGTTTGGAAATTTATAATGATGGTCCAGAAGAAATTGATGCAGGTGTATTTGACTAATTTAAAAAAGATTATAATTTAAGGATTTTCTTGTAAAATACTAGTTTTGTTAATAAATGATAAAAACGATGATCCTTGCCTCTTGTAGCTTAAGAATTTGTGTGACGTGAAAAAGTGTTCTGCTGGGTTGTTGACCCCCTGCAATTGCCTTTGTTTTTAATCAAAATGAATTTTTTTTCTCTAATTACTTATGCTCTGAAAGTAGGCTTTAATTTTGTATTAAAAAATTAGTCTAAAACGAAAACATTGAAAGAAATAATTGTATAATTTTTACTCGGTCGCATTGAATCTTAGCTGAACTTGAAGCAGCTCGACCAACATCGACCGGGGAGGAAGAATTGCAGCTTGAACTTGCACTTGCCATGAGCAAAGAGGAACACGAGCAGCAGATGAAACTCATGAAGGGCGACGAGGTCAAGTTACAGATGGCTCTCGAACAGAGCAAAAAGGAATCAGAGGAGGAGGCTAGGTTAAAGCAGGTTAATTTCTTGAAGATGTTGTTTCATACTTGAGGCTTCTCTAGTTTTGTAAATGCATCATTCACTTCTACATGTGGATTAAATTTTCTTAAGATTCAAGTATGATTGTGCATGAGGTAATCTACAAATAGAGTTATTCTGGTTATTATTTACTGACTTTGTGTTGTTAATGTAATTAATGTCGGTTCAATAGAAATAATTATTTGGTTTGTATAATGCTTGACCATTCTTTATGGAACCCGCTTCAACTCGATCATATGATTCTCTTGCATGTCCTGATAAAATTTTCAAAACAAAGTTAATGCAATCAAGATTTTTATTTGTTAGAAGCACACAAGTGATTGTTATTTCTTTAGAATGGCAAGAGTTCTTCTTCACCAACGTTGGATTCCTCAGATCCATGGCTGGAATGGAAGTCTGAGAATTCAGTAAACGAAGCATTCAAAAATCCATGGATGGATGACAACCTATGGGTGGATCCAAATGCTTCAAGTTCTGTTCATTTTTAATTTTAAATGATTAGTGATTGTTTAAGGTAAACATTGCTTAAGTTTCCATTACCTTATTTGACAAATTAGGAAATACAAGTGTTTATAAGCTCTGATGAGGAATAATGAGAAAAGAGTTCTATTAAATTAAAAATAAAATTAAAGACAGAGTAATTGTCTGTTACATATAAACCAACTGAGAATGTAAATGGCCTTCAATTATTCTGCTTTTGAGTAGGAGCTCTAGCTCTTTTTTTTGGTCATATTGAAATATCCCTAAAATTTTAGAATGGCCACCAACGACAGACCTGTCATCTAAGAATGTCGCTCCTGCATCAGACCAAAACACTGCATGGCACTCATCATGCCTTTCCTCCTGTGATATCTTCAAACCACCTGCAGGTGCCCAGGGCATCGACGATGCATTTGATGATCTCGGGTCACGAACCACTGCCCCTAGTGCATGCGGTGATAAGATGGCAGTGTCGAATCAGCCACAAACAATTGAAGGTTAGATTAACACACTTTTTAGATTGATGTAACTACAGTTTAGAAATTATTAGATTATTTTGAAGTGGAAATATTTTTAATTGCGTGTTAAATCTTCTCAATGTTCATGCTTTCCTGTCATCTGCAATTATTATTGATTACCAATTTATATGATCAGTTAGAGATGCTAAAATTTATTCACTTTACTTAATGGATTTAGTTAAATCAGTGCCGTGGTCAGCACTTTTGAAGAGCTAGAAATGTCAAAACATGTATTATCTTATTAAAAGCCTAAATTGTTTCATTATTTTGGGTAAATATATCAACTAATATAAAGATTTTTTATCAGATAAAAAAGACCCTTGGCAAATGGGAAATTTGGAAATGTCAATTCAAGAAATGTCAGCCACAAAGTCGCATCTTAGAAAATCACCGAAAGATTTCTTAGGTGAAAATGCAAGCCTGGTGAACCTGGACAACTTGATGTCACCCAGTAAATCTACTGGTATGTATGTTTGAGTCATTTGACATAATAATCCAGAAAACCATTGAGAAAATTATGTAAATTAGTATCTGTGAAATTTTAGCACTGTTTAAATAAATTTTGAGGATAAATAAGCAATGCCATTTTTTTACAGGCCCTCCCCCCTTTAATCCTTTTGCAGTCTCTTCAAACCAAAGTCGAGGTACTTCACCAACCTTCATAACTTCCAATCCGTTTCTTACGCCCGATATGCACGTGCCAGCGGGTGCGGTAATGCCTGGGACCACTGCAGCAGTTTATACAACACCATTCTATCAATACCCACAGCTTCATACACAACCCACAAATCCTAATGTTGATACAGAGGCTCTGCCAAAGTCAACTTATCCTTCAGAATTTAATCCATTCTTATGAGCATGATTCAATGACAGTGAACCCATTCTGCACCATAAAATGACATTAGGTGCCCAGCATCATTATTCGACGTTGAGATACTGTGTCTCGGCATTTATTCATCAACATTAACTTCCATCAGTATTATGTCCTCGTCGCTTACTGAGTCATTGTCGTCTAAAATGTGTTACAACAAACCATCTAGTCATGTGGTTTTTCCGAGATTAAAAAGTTATCCCCGAAGAGGATGACTTGATTAATTGTTTAAGTAATCTTTTTAAAGAGATTGTTCGAGGCTGATGTACTTTATTGTCTTACAATCTTTTCAAAGTTGTTTATGATGCTTGCAATGTATTTCAATTACCTGTCTTTTTACATAAAGTTTTTTTTTTATTGTGACACAAGCCAAAACCTCTCAGATGACATTAAACACCAGGATAATTTAATAACTTGCAATAATTGAATCTGTTTACATATCAACTCAAAACAACGTTGAGAAGTTGAGTTATTTACATTAATGCAGACATTATAATTCTACAGCAACAATGAGAAATAGTAATAGTTTCGAGACCCCCATGCTACTTCCGCGATGTATGACGTAAGCACGGGAAACAATGCGATCCAAATGATTGTGATAGTATTGGAGTTGAGAATTGTGAATTGACTCTCATTTCATAAACCAGTGGCAACATGCAACACCATCAAAGGAATGAGAACAAAACACTCCATCTCATGTGCTGCAAAACAATTGTTACACACACAACACCTTGGGTCCCACATAAAGATTCAATGTTTTGCGGATGCTCTTCGACTGGCATATAAGTTTGGCTCGATTTAGGCTTTATGCATTACAGGAGGAAACTCTTCATCATAATCCAGGTTCAATGCAGAAACATTCTCAGCCAACATGGCAGCACTAGATGCCTCAGCTGTGAAATTGCAAAGTGTCAATTAAAATACTGCTGCACTGCACTAATGTGATTTGATTATAGTTTCTGAAAGCATATAAAAAGTGATTGTTTGTGTCATCAATTGTCCTTATCAAGACCTTTTTTTAAAAGGCTATTAATAATAAACTTTAGGGGGTCACCCATAAAAAGACATCTGACGATTTTTGACCACCCTCCTCCTTGTTAGATTTTGATCTACCCCCTCCCAATTTTGCAGACATCTGCATTTTTGAATAAAAATATTTGTGTATAAATTTATTTTAATGAATGAGCAATTCTATTGTTCCATTGAAAAAAACCTAATGTAATGAAAATGTAGCTGATCTGCAAAATTTGTAACCAATAATAAGTTTTCTTAGTTCTTACTGATCATCTTGATTTGAGTCAAGTCTTTTTTAAACTATTTCCAAACCTTTTGCAAGTTTTTATAAATATAAATAAAAGAATATTGAAATTATTGGATAAAATCACTGAAAATCACAAATTTGCAAAATCTAAAAAGTATTTGGTTTTTTAAATGCAGATTCAATTAACCCTTTCCCCCGTCTGTTTATGAAGACTCCCCATCCCCCCCACTTGCAGATGTCTTTTACGGATGACCCCTGAGGCTTTCATAATGCCTTTTGTAATTTATCTAAATCATTTCTATATGAGGAATAAGCAAACTCACCCTTAGTTGTTGAATTGAGAGCTGTTGCATACATTGTTTCTTTTGGATGGCTGCTTATGTCTATGACTCCATCAAATCTAAAACAAATAAGGAATAACTATTACATAGCAGAATTCATGTGGCATGATCCAGGTAACTGAAGATCACTTATCTCATAAAAGTCACTTAAAAAACAGTCATGCAAAAGGCAAATCCATTTGTCATATTGACACAGAATCAATTAACCAATAGTAAGATCTTTATCATTTGCATGACAAATAATAATCTTTATTTTATCATACTAAGAATAACATAAGAATAAGCTTCAATATCTAATGAAACTGGTTAGCTGGGCTTATAAATTTGACATTTTATATGTAACTGTAGTTCAATTTTACATATAGCATCAAAGACATTTCTTGTGATCGTTTCTATAGTGCTCCTTCCTAAGGGCACTTGTGGCAGCGCAGGTTGGGTTTCGAACACGACACATTATGGCTGTTGCCATCATTTCCAAATGCACAAACACGCAGTGGATGCTCAAAACAGGATCCGTGAAGTCAAGCCACTACTCAGATCTGGAAGGAAATTCCAAGCGCAGAATGAGATCGACAAATCAGATGCCGAGCTGATGTTCTAGGAAGTGAGAGGTCCTACCCAGAGCAGGCCTCATTCTGGATCTGGCACTTGAGAAGCCAGAAGTCTTAAGAAGCCACTACAGAATGATCCATCGACCTACAGGGCCAAACCATTGGTCGAGAGACGCGGAAGAAATGGGCCAACCACGAACTCGCAAAGCAACACGAACTGCAGTCCAAACCACGGCCATGAGAAGGCCCATGGTCAAATCCCAAAAATTTCTATCTCCGGCTGCTGCTTCAAAGAAATTCTAAGGCCCGGTTTGCATATATTAAGACGGTGTGAAGAAGCCACTGAGACCTTTCATGACCGCTGTAGGCAAACTGGGATGGAAGCCATCAACATAACAAGGCCCATGAGAGCCTCGCATAGTTGAAGTTTGCAGGTGAAAAATAAGCAGCATGGAACATGAAGAAGCCATTGAGGGCTTGCGCAGTCACTCCAGTCCAGGCAGCAGTGACCGGCACAACAAGGCCAACAAGTGCCTCTCACAGCCGGCGATAAGAGTTGGGTCCAGAACTACAAAACCGACAGGCCCGGCCCCCGAAAACGTAAGGAAATTTCAAGGGCCGAAACTTTTGAAGACGGGGGAACCTCCTCTGAGGATCCCTGTTAGAGCTCCAAGGCAAGAAACCATCCATTTGGCCAATAAAGTTAAGTAACATCTCACACCAACCATTTGCATATTCAATATATTTACTCCTTAAACTTCAACACACGAACTTGCAAGTTACTGAAAAAGACTCAAGCTTAAGACTCAGGTTAAGTTCAATTAGAGACACAATTGAAAAACCTAGCTTAAACAATCTGTCCAACATGGAAATAATTAGAATACAAATAATAATGATTTATGAAGTAGAAGCTTCACCTGTGTCTTTTTAACAACGAGCATTCTCCACCTTCAGAGGTATTGAAGTTAAAGATATACAAATAGCCATCCTCGCAAGCAGCAAGTATGAGAGGTACTCTTTGAATGCTGAGAAGAAAAGTGGAAAGTCATAGGTAATGGAAAATGTTTAAATGCAGATAATGTCAACTAACCAAGTTATTGAAATAACATTTAAAAACGGATAATGTTTGATAACCAAGTTATTGAAATAACATTTAAAAACGGATAATGTTTGCTAACCAAGTCAGCGCGCTAACATTCCTCAGACCGCATTGAGGTAATCGAGCAATTGCAAAAGCTCTGCCTTGCATCCACATGTCTGAGACTTGACTTGGCAGATAGTTGGCGGACGTCTTTATGGCATCGCTCAAGTATCCCATCCAACCTTGAGCTTGTTCTTCTGGTCTAGGATACCAGCAAAGTTTTGTTATATTAAGTGAACTAGCAATTTAATAGCAAGCAACATCAACTTTTCTTGAGGAGCTTCAAGTTTAAAGACATGTATTGTCTCTGTGTTACTGGAGCAGCATAGGAAATTTGAATCCTGACTAAATGATAGAGAGTAAATACTTGCACACCTGAATCAATGAAAAGTGAATTTTGAAAATTCATTGTATGTCTTGGATAGTTTGTGTCGTTTTTTTGATGGTTTTGTTTTGTATTTAGCTAAATCTCCTTACATATCCTTACTGAATGTGAATGTATCATAATTGCCTTGCTGGTTATATAGTACAGCTTCTTGAGGGTTGCAAAACCATTTTTATTTAGCAGTGTGCAGGAATAACAATCCTCTGGAGCTAACATGCACCAAGCTTAATTTTCATATATAAATAGTAATTTTACATCAAATACCTCTTCATTCCCCTTCTGAATTCAAACAACTTTTGTCCTTCTGGAACCGAAAAAACTCTGATGACGGTTCCCTGAATTAAACAGAGAACAATATAACAGGCCCCTCAAAAGAGTTGACATATTCTAAGTTGCCACTTTCAAAGGTGCTAATCAAACTGAGGTAAAATTTAAAGTACTACTTAAAACTACAATATCATCCACACAAACAATGTTCTGGGCCAAAAAAACACTTGGTTTACAGCACATCGAGAAAAATTAGTCAACCTTTTCAGAAGCTGTCACAATCTTATTTGCTGGAGGATTAAATGCCATGGCAACCAATGGATTGTGATGAGCATGAATGACTACAACAACACTCTGAAACATGTAAAACAATTTTTTTTCAAATCAGACTTTAGCTATTACAGCCCCTAAACAGCAATCACAAACTTATAAAAACAAAAATATCTTACCAGATGTATGGCATCAAAGATTTGAACTTCACCAACATTGTTGTTGGCCGGGTATGCCAAATAGCTGTTGTCATTACTGGTTGACAGTGCACACACTCCTCGAAGATTTGTGGGGATCTCTCTTATGGTGTGCAGTAACTTCATGTCCCTGATATTGTGAATGTGGATGCTGTCTTCCAAACACACAATCAGCCTCTGGATTGAAAAATATTATGATGTGATTATTTAAAAAATTAAATTGTGACACCAGACTCGGCTCCCAATCAAGATACTAATTGGGATGCTGCAGCAAATTTTATTGGTAATATCCAAAATCTCTTTAAAATTAATCACTTGTTCTGTCAATATTACAAGATGAGTCATAAAATATCATGACAAAATATAATATGCCAAAAATTAGGTATGTAAATGTTAAGGCATAGACAGAATCTAAATACATTTTAGAATGTAAAATATATCTTATTTTAATAAATAATTATAAATAAATTGTAAATTAGCTCATATCGAGTTGCTTTCCTGCATGTGGTGGTAATGACAACAGTCATATTGTGTCGAGTACAAAACCCAGCTTATATTGCCACAAGCGCCCTTGAAATGCTAAATTGTTAATAAAAAGCAAATCTGATGGTATGCATGTGGTTCTACATAATACTTATGACATGCTTATATTATGCTCTACATAAATGAACAGCAATTGTAAATTTGTAATAAAATATGGAAAAATAATTTGGCATTCCCTCTTCACAATAGTAGAGGTTGTATTAAGTTGCGATCATTATCTCCATAAGGAATTGTAACTTCGCAAAAACCAAATTTAAAAGTTCAACACCACCACTTTAGTATGCAGGCAATTCTCTTGACTGAGGTAACCATTCAAAAGTCAAATAATTTCAATGCTTAAATTGAAGATAATGCCTGGACTAACTGCGATAAATAAATGCAAATAAGGATATTTGTCATGCTCTGATATAAGCTAGTAAATTAGAAAATCATCAAAAGTATATCAAAACAAATCCAAATAATGGGTGACATTAAACTCACCACTCGATTCAGCTTAACAGCCAGAATTGTATTAGAGTAGCTATAATTACATATTTCAGATCCTCTCTTGAAATGACAAACTTTGAGTTTTCTAGGTGATGAAAGACTGACAATTGCAGCAAGGCTACTAGAGAACAGTCGATCAACAATGCAGATGTCTTTTGTCTCTGAACAATTAGAAATTTTAGTTTTTATCACAAATACTGAAAGCAATAAATATAATTGGTTTGCCATCAAATCGGAAGAGAAATCACTTACCATTTTCATACAATGGCTCAAAGTTGTCAATAGAAGTTAGGGAATAAAACTTATAACCTGATTTTGTGCCTACAGTGAGTGCTCTGGAAATAATAAATGTAAATATACTTCAACTAAAAACTTTTTTATATTTGATGTAAGAAATCCTATAACTGTACCTGACGAGGTACATGGAATAACTTGTTAGTGCAATAAAAACAATCCACGGAGATAGACAAAATGAGTTTGAGTTATATAAAAAATAAAACTAACGTGCAATCCTGATTGAAATTTATAAAAAGTAAGTTGGAATCTGTATCGCTAGCATTGTTCCCAACATTCATCTTTGTCTAACGATTAGCAAAACACATACGCATAAAGATAGAATCACATAACAAGACAAGCACCTCGGCGTATGAAATTCACGAAACGGGACAACCAATCAGATATTACTTAAATATTAATTAGATTTTTATGAAAAATGTATAAAATCTATCAATTTATTAATTATGACTGCAGCAAAATTAATTTAATAAAAACGTAAAAATTGAGCAGTAGTAAAACATGTGCTGTGATTTCCATATCTTAAAGTTTCTGTTTCTATGACTATCACTCAAACAATGACAGTCCGGCTGGAACATACATATATGGAAGAACATATGTCATACATTCCTAACTAATGAAGTTCGAGCCTCTTCTTCCTAGCAAAGAATTGTTGCATATGTAAAGTCCTTTGATGGGACAGGTTTGACTAGTGACATGATTAGTGTACACAAGGTGGTCAACCAAATTACAGTCAAAGTCAGCTTTCACGTGTCAGAGCAATTTATAAATAAAAAAAAATACTAACATCTAACAATTCGAAGACTGGAAAAAGCTGAAAAGACATCCCTGTATCTTAGAAAGCAGAGATAGAAAAAGAAGACATGACGAAGAAACGTATCGGTGTCTCGGATTACAAGGTGGCTCCTAACGAACTTCTTGGCGTGGCAAATCGGGGGTGGATGGATGGCCCACCTGCCAGCCCAAGTGATAGTGAAAGCAGTTCTAATTGGCATTCATGGTGAGACGTTTGCCAAAGAGTCTAGAAACATTTTCGTTTCTTATGTATAAGTATTTTAAGAGCAGCGAGATTATTCCACAAAAGTATCGGACGATTTTGTTTATTATCATGAGTTATTACGATTTATCGCGAATTAATAATTATAGGCGTCGGTAAACGAATAATTTTGGTGCGACTCCATTAGGAGTTCAAATCCCAGCCTCTCTCAAGAGCTTTTATAACTATTGCCTGATGATTTTATACCAACAATTTAGAGATTTAATGATAACTTGGAGTTAGACATGGAATAATCTAAATTTCTTATATATGATTTACAGTGATGGGCTTTAACTACTTAAAAAGTAGTTAACTACTTTTTTTAAAAAAGTAGTTAGTAACTATTTTTAACTACTTTTTAAATAAGTAGTTAGTAACTACTCCTTAACTACTTGCATAGTAGTTAACTACTTTTAACTACTTTTTTAACTACTTTTCCGTTGACATTTGATAAAATTAATTTTTTGGACAATTGAACAAAATATAATTATTAGCATATTTATTTACACTAGTGTAACATTTTCAACAAAATTTTATTGTCCAAATTAATCAAAAACAGAAGCATTCAGTGGATGTTTCAGGCGATCTCTTAAAAAAAATCATCATGTCGATATGATTATCCGATAATTTACGTCGTCTGTTACATAAAACCTGCCCTGCTACACTAAAACGTGTTTCAACTGCTGCCGAACTTGGTAATGTTGAATTAAACTTGATGAATGCAGCACAAACAGTTGGATAATTAAGTAGAGTTTGTACATTTCTTGCAGAGTTTGATAAATAATCATTAAGCTGTTCAGCTACCTCATTATACCAAGAGTTTGGTACACTTTCCATATAGTCATATAAATCATCATATTCACTGTTCTGAGCCGCTAAGTCCAAATCATCTCAGTTATGCAACGGACTATAATCAAATAAATAAGTTCTGAGCCGCATTGTCCGCAGAGGTGGTGATTGTTAACGACACCTTGTAATTTTTGGCTTTAAAAATGTTGAACCCGTAATGTCCTGTACAACCTCAGCATTTTTTACACTGCGATGAACTGAGTTTGGTAATGATGCAACATTTGCCATTGATCTATCATAAAGTCGTTTGTATTGCAGATTATCCCTTGCTTTCATTGCATCCACAGTAGCCACAAGATTTAAGGTATGATTACCGCAGCGCTTATGAGGAGGCAAAAGAAGCACATTTTTCGCATTATCAATATCTTGTTCGTTTTCAGTCAAATCGGCTATACTTTCGCCAACAAGATATTCAGAAATATCACATAATGGCTCATCCGTGTCCATGTCATCAGTAACAGTTTTTCTCAACAACTAAAAAAAATGCCTTGACAAAATTAGCTGCATTAAAATTGCAAATTTATATAAAACCAAATCGCAATTTACATAAAACGTTTTCAGAATACGACTACTAAGAGTAATAATTCAGAAACGAGAAATGGCGGTAGTAAGCAAAAGTTGAAAACAAAAAAACTGTACTTATAAAGTGATGTAACAAATTGTAAAATTGGAAAAATATATTTTTCTTCATTTTATTTTAAAATTTTTTTAAAAGTAGTTAACTATTTGTAGTTAATAACTACTTTAAAAGTAGTTAACTACTATTTTTTAACTACTTTTTTAAGAGTAGTAAGCCACTACTATTTTTTAACTACTTTTTTAAGAGTAGTTATTAACTACTTCCTAACTACTTTAAAGTAGTTATTAACTAGTAGTTAACTACTCATAGTTAGTAACTACCCATCACTGATGATTTAAGACATTCCCCGGCTAAAATTTGTGGGGTCCGCGGTCGATTTCTAGCCCAGGTTCAAGAATCACACAATGCACACAGTTATCTATTAAATTACAGCTGATTTTTGACAAAACATCCTTTATATCATTCACAAATTTGTATACTGTAATTTAGCAGTTACATTTGAATATTATTGGGATTTCATCGATAAATGTCTTTGGTGTTGCTTTTCGAGGTTTTAGCGGCTGAGCGTGGGGTCTCTTCCTATCCAGCAAATAATTTTTAGTACAGGAATCACAAAAGCTGATCACAAAATAAGGCTCTACATAAATGGTCCCCTTTAAATATAAGCTGAATATTACTCAATTTCATACATGACATCATTTTATTGTATACAAACATCCTATAAATTTTTAATGAAATTTAACGAGTAGAACGTGCGCCCACATGGCCTAATGGTTAAGGCTGCGCCTCTCTCCAATGACAGCGCGGATTCGAACCCCGCTGCGGGAGCACCGTCCTAATCATCTAGCTATGCAACGGACTTTAAAAAAACATTACATTTATATGTTCTATATATATATATATATATATATATATATTCTACAACTTGTAGAATGTGCAAAATAGCATTATGAGGAACATAATTACTTACGACTTTCAAACTTGAAATGTGTGGTAGTTGCACAAGTGTATATGTTATGTTGCAAACTTGTAGGACAAAGTTTATCGGTGGACTTTAGCCTTTTTTTCTTAAACTTTAAAAATGACGGAGGGGCATGGCCAAACATCCTGTAACTAATATAACCTTCCCATCCCCCATTTCCCCCTAAATAAGCCACTGCACGCAAATACGACAAAATAACTTTCAATTCCTGAACGACCGCTTGCAATTGAAATCCCGAAGCAATCCAAATTTTGTACTCAGATCGTAAAAACGTGTTGACATCGATCAATTATTCTTTTCATAACCTGCACAATTTATTCTTCTGCTGAAAGTCCTGCATCCCTGATTCAAAACCAAGAGAACGGGATAATTCATGAGTGGTATGGACAAAATGGTCACAAAAACTCTGAGAGTCAGAGAGTCTAGGATGCGTTTCTTCAGACATTTTATATTTCGGTCGAGAAAAATGCCCCTGATGCTATGACTTCACTCATTGCTTGCTCCAGAACCAGTTGAGCGATTCGAAATGTCTATTGAGAGTTGGATGTGATTGGTTTTGTTGCGTGGATGTCGGAGTCACCAATTTGATGCGGCTCTACCACAATAAACAAACGAGTAATATATATAGGTTTATTTAACAATCAGATAGCCGGAGACAAGCATCGAGAGCCCATCGAAGCGAGAGCCGATGAAGCCTTCGGAAACATGGGAAGAGAGAGTGGGAAGGTAGGTATGTTAGCTTTCGTTGAATAACGAGATTATTTGGGCTGAGCAGGACTGCCTGCTCAATTTTCAAAGCCTTTCTCTCTATTGTACTGCAACTACTCTGGAGCAGGACTAGCCGAAGCACCCTTAGTTTATAAAAATGCCTTTGCATCAACATCTTCCGCTGGAGATCCTGGAAAAAATAAGAAATTGATGACAAGCCAGCAAGGTAGCTAGAGCCACCACAAGTAGTGAGAGTTGTCTTTCATTTATTTTAGTGTGCCCGCGTGGTCTCACGACAACAGAGCGGATTCGAACCCCGTTGCGGTTGCACCGTCCTAATCATCTAGCTATGCAACGGACAATTTTCATTCATTTGATTAAAGTTCGTCGCATGACTAGGATGATTTGGACTTAAAAGAGAGAGCGGCTTGGTTTATTTCTGTCGGTGGCCCAGAATGGGAGAGCAAAATTCAACAATTTAGCACCCCAATCTATTCTATAATAGTTAAATTCGCCCATTAGGTCAATGTCTATTCAAAGCTTCCATTATTGGAAAATTATGAACATTTAATTAGAAGTGTGCAATTTATGGAGTTAAAGAACAAAATAAAATAATTATGAGCTAACATAGACATTCAGATAACAAATGAAAGCAACAGATTGAAGCAGCATAAACAAAGACATCTCACAAACGTTAAGTAATGTATCAACTTAGATGACTAGATTAGGACGAAAATGGGTGGAAATTGGAAAAAAATAAAAAATTGTTAGGAAATGTTAATCCAAGTGGTGATTAAGTTGTTGGTGCATTCTTTCTACGGTGGGTTCCACCTCCACTTCCAATTTCTGTTGTCTGCCCAATATCAGGAAGAGAAGAACAAATCCAAAAAATACTGCCAGAGTGATACTTATAGGTGAAAGAGGAGCAGTCCACAGTGTGGCATCACTTATCATGCTGCTGCTCATGTTTAAAAATAACATTCATAATCATTCATGGTTTTTATTTTTTTTTTAAATGACTTAAATCCAGATATATCTGAAATATACCACAACTAACTACACCTGTAGACAGTTCTGTCATTATGTTGTTGAACTGGTCTTGAATTTTCCTTCATAGCCTCATCAATCTCATCTTTGCCAGGTGGATTTCTCATAACTGATCTCTGGAACTGAGCCAGCTGATAAATACATAATAAACAAATATTTATTTTAATGTATATATGTGTGGGACAGGCAATTTCAGCGCAGTCACCTGACTGTGTGATATCTCAATAAACTCAGTAAAAACAGTCCAAGTCACGATTTCACTACAAGGAGGCTGAGTGAGACCACCCTCGTAACGATAATAATCATTCAGATTTATTGGTAACATCGACAACAGAGGCACGGGCCGCAGGGTTACAAATTGACCTTCAATAAAATCCTTATGAGGACTGCATTACATGCATGCAAAAGTTAATACCTTTGTGTTTTATGTTAGGCAAGTTCTTGATTATCTGAGCGAAAATTGGGTTGTCATTTTCCTTTATCTGCAGTCAACAAGAGCTTTGTTTACTTGAATTTCCATTCATTGAAGGTTCATAAAATATGAAAATAAGAGTATAATTAAAACATTCAAATAATTTTCTCAAAAATTGGTGTTAACCTTAAAAAGAAATGCAAATGCTGCAAGACCATCCTCATGGAACAATGCTTCGTCAAAGGAACCATATTTGAGATTGTAATGAATTATCTGTAGCTGAAAAAGCATTTTGAGTGGATTAGTACCCATTACTCCTTTTTAAAAGATACACCAGTTTATATCATTATTAACATTCATATAATTATTATGATCACTTTACCATTTTAATTATTTATCGGTCAATTCTAAGTAACCTCCATTGGAAATCTGGTTCCATTTATTATGTGCTCTGAACCATTCTTTTCATCCGGTCCCCAGTGAAAGTCCATTTGCATAGCCTTATATTGTCCAGGTAAACCTCCTTCTTGCATCTTGTATTCACCATTTAATCTAATCTGAACTAGAAATAGCATTTGGCACGATAAGTCATGCAGTAAAAATTTGCTTAGTTGCAGCATGTATAGTTAGGACATCCCAAAAGCTGCACCCCAACTGGGGGGAAGCAATCAGAAAATTCCTGAATGTATGCAATGAAAAAGTATGTTCAATTTGTCCTTCGAAAAATCAAAAAAAATTCATCAGATGGCATCCATGGCCATTTGAAAAAACTCAACTTGGTTAACATCATCCCCTAGTTATAAATTTCTGTATAAATCCCTGAGTAAAACCAACCCAAATGGCCAGTGTTATGTAGTTCCCAATGGGCACCCCTTGGTATCGTTTCATATCCTGGAAGTTCAAAGGCAAGCATCCTTGTGCTGAACTTTAAATGTTCATTTTTTATGTCAATTGGTGACTGTTTAATGCCCATGCAAGTTGGATATTTATTTCCCCATTTGGATGGTCCTAACAAACATGTGGGAGCTCATTTCATATCATTTTTTAAACTTACTACGACAAATCATTACAATATATAAAAACAAACCATTTTCGCTGTTTGCAATATAATTCCATGATGACACTAAAGATATAAAAATAAAACAGGTTTACAAACTGCAAGGTATTTAGTATTATTGGAGCATACCTTTCACAATGATGTTCAAACAAATAAATAACTTTGGTAACTGGAAATATGATAAATGATACAAATCCATGAAAATAGTGAGCGTACAAAAGCAGCAACAGGGCAGAACAAAGATAGAAGCAAGTGCAGCTACCAATGCCGACACTCGTCTCACATAAAGATGGCAGTATATATGAATATGTCAAAATATATCAAATGTTTCTATGTGAATAATATATTATTAACAATAAAAGCGATTTCGCATTTCAAGCACAAACCTTTTTCACGTTTGAGGTAATGGAGACATCATTTGAGCATTAAAAAAAGGGGAAAATCGGGGTTTTTTAGTAAGAGGGCAATCAAGGGTTTATTTAACCTCCCCTGTAGAGGGGTTATTTATCTCAAACTGTTGATGACATACTACCCATTAGCTGCACTCCCCTCTCCCGCAAGGACATGTAAATTTTCAAGCAACCAGAAACCTTCTCTATGTTGTAAAAAGATAATTAAATCTGGTTTTGAAAAATCAAAGTCAACAGATGATGTCGTGGTCATGTCTGAGGCCAGATAAAGAGATGCGCCCAGGGACCCGGCACTGTTTTGGGGCTCACCAGAGTTCTAAAATTATTATCTTAAAATAATACCTTGTCTTGCTTTTTTTTTTTACCAAAGGGACAGAAACCTAGCTGGGGCAAAACTGTAATTTGGCGTCCCATAGGCATGTGCCGCCCCTCTTGCTATGCCATTGCATAAGGGCCACAAATTTTCTGTCGGCGGTCCTGAATGTCCCCCCAGCTCCTGGTTCACTTCCCCAATAATAAAGTTTTGCATAAATCTCTGAGTGAAATCCATCTCATTGCACGTAACTTCAAGTTAATGACTTCAATTGTTTGTCGTAGACTAATTAACCTCCCAACTGTAAATGAAAAAGAACTCATATATAGTACTAAAAATAATTAATTCTCATTGCGATGGATTGGATTGGGCTGTAATCTAGATACATTTATTAAGACTTAATTGCTCGAAAATCATCCAATTGATCATTTTTTAAAATGGCATACTGCTTAACTAATATAATAACTCTATAGGCAAGGAATGACTGCTGTCCCCCAAAAAGATCTGAGTTCTAGCCTTTATCTCTTTAAAATGTTAGTCTGCCAGATTAATGCATATAAAAAATAATATTAGCAATGTTATCAAAACAAAATTTTAAAATTTGTTTATGTGTGCAGAAACATATGGTTAATTAAGCGTTGTTTAATTTATTTAGTGAACAATTTCTTTGCGTCTAGGTAAATTTAATTTGAACGGAAATTTAAGTTATATAATAAAAAAATTAACAAATTTAAAAATTAATAATGTTAAAATTACTCAAAATATAACAAACATTAAATTAATTATATTAAAAAATTTCGTTGTTACTCGAGCATCCCTCTCTTGTAAATATCGTCTGAAATTATTTTGTAAATACTTCTTAAGGCCGGCGTACATTGTACACATCTAAAATTCCGCTTCAAACTCCAACGATGCCTTTGGGTCCTCTGACCTATCCATGGCAGAGGATCGCTATTCGGGAACAAACTGAAGAAGTGATTTTACTATTTTTTTGTTCAATTTTAAACGTCAAATGTTCTAGGAATGACTTATTAATTACGAGAGCAGCCGCGAGATAACAGATAGTTAACTACATGACTTATAAAAATAGACATTGCTAGTTATCAATTAAAATTTGATTGTGTACATGTTTGATAACACATACAGATAACATGTTTAGGGACTTGACCTAATTGCAACTTCATTTTGTAAAACATTTAAACGTTGGGTACATAGATTCAAAATAACCATACATGTAACTTAAGAGCCTAAGTGATTGTATAATTGAAACTGGCTTGTTGAAAATAACCAGAAATAATATTCCATAAGCATTATAAGTATAATTATTACTTCCATAAGTATGTATATAAATGAATGATTTGGGAGTGGTAGTTCACAATTTGTTATATTATATAAAATGTTATATTCATCTGACTCACATTTGTTTTGATTATTTTAATTATGTGAAAGGGCTGCCATATTTAAGACCATTAAATGGTCATAATTATTCCTTTAATGCATTGCATTCGTTGAAAGATTTCATTGAAGATTTGAATGACCATTTATTTCCAGCATTCCTTGCAGTCCACAGAAGAATGCAATGATGATCCAAATGAGGTTAGCATTTTTAACATTTTTGTTTCAGAATTTTTTGGAACTTTTTAATTCAGTTTAATTTAATTTAGTTCAAATTTTATTTTAAATTATGGGATTAATATTGGTTTTTAAGAGTAATTATATTTATTTTCGTTAACAGAGTGATACCTGTGAAAATTCAGAGTCTGAATTTGATATAATTGAGGTGGGTGGTAATTCTACAAGAGCTGATCCTTCTCATTTTGAGCTCCTTAAAGTTCTAGGACAAGGATCATTTGGGAAGGTTTGAAAATGAAATTTGAGGCTTCAATAAACTTTGACTTTGTTAATTGATCTAGATCTATTATTTGCATTAATCATATTATTGTTCACCATTTTTAAGTGCATGTTTTTGCTCATCATTTCAATCAGGTTTTTCTTGTGAGAAAAATATGTGGAATTGATGCTGGAACAATGTATGCTATGAAGGTCCTAAGGAAAGCAACATTAAAAAGTTTGTGTGCTAAGGTTAAACCTTCAGCTTTTTAGTAACTTAATTGTTTAATTCATGTTTTTAGTCCGAGATCGCATCAGAACAAAGATGGAGAGAGACATATTAGCAGATATTAATCATCCATTCATTGTCAAACTTCACTATGGTGATGATTAAAATTTGTGTTAACATTGATATTTTGCTTGATGATAATCTAAGTTTATAAAATTTATTCTAGCCTTTCAAACCGAGGGAAAATTATATCTGATACTTGAATTTCTCAAAGGCGGTGATTTATTCACTAGACTTTCAAAAGAGGTTCGAAACATGCATTGATGGAATTATTAGTTGAAAATGATATAGTTTTGTTTCTTTGATCACTTGAATTTAATTTAATGAATGATTCTTTATTGATCAGGTGATGTTTACAGAAGAAGATGTAACATTTTATCTGGCAGAAATAGCTTTGGCACTTGATCATCTGCATCAGCTTGGAATTGTTTACAGAGACCTCAAACCTGAAAAGTTATCCATCTTTTAATCTTCTATTATTTCTGTAATTTGCTTTATTGATCGCACTTCATTGACTTATTGTGATATAATTTTAGCGATGTATAATGTCTGCTGTTTTGCTTATCTTGTTTTTTGTAAATTTTAAAGTAAAATTTTAAAATAAAGGTCATCTTCAGATGATCATTTTTAGCATTTATGATCAATTATGTTTGCAATCTGTTGTAATTGCATCTTTTTTATTGAATGCTACCAAAAACTCATGAATTAACTGTAAAGACACAAAATCATTGGCAATCAAAAGGCACTTCCAAAAAGACGTAATCCAAATTATGGATAAGCTACATCAGTGGAACAACTTTTTAAAAGGATTTAGAGAATAAACAAAACACCAAATGCATTTGACTTAAAACAATCTCAGTCTAAAATTTCTAACCTTAACAGTTTTATGCATAGTTTCTTGCAAATCATTTTTTTCATTTCGATTAGCATCCTCCTCGACTCAGAAGGCCATGTCAAGTTAACAGACTTTGGGTTGAGCAAGGAGTCAATCTTTGATGACAAGAAGACCTTCTCCTTCTGTGGAACTGTGGAGTACATGGCACCAGAGGTGGTCAATAGGAAAGGTCACGACACTGCAGCCGACTGGTGGTCGTACGGAGTTCTCATGGTCGTTTCGAAATCCTATTCTATTTAAAGTTTGATTAGACAATTACAGAAATAACTGAAGAAACTATAAATTTATATGACTGTCTCTAAATATAATTGTGAATCTTTAGGCTGCCTTAATTAGCTTTCAATTATCTCTTGATGTGAAATGAATGTATAAATATTAATGATTTCAGTTTGAAATGCTTACTGGTGTCCTGCCTTTTCAAGGGACCAATAGGAGAGAAACCATGACAATGATTCTAAAGTAAGATTTAACATTTAGATGTTCATCTTTCAAGAATTTTTTATTTATTTGAATCTCACATATACAAAATTTACCATTAATTTAATTTTGTATAGTGCCTTTTAATGTAAGAGGATGTGATAAATAAGGGTTGTTTTGATTTTTTTTTCTGCATAGGGCTAAATTGGGTATGCCAACATTCTTGAGTCCTGAAGCTCAAAGTCTTCTGAGGTGCTTGTTCAAAAGGAATCCAGCAAATAGACTTGGTCAGTGGTGACTAGACATATTATAAAATATCTTTAGTCATTAAGATCCGTGTTTTTAACATTGATGTTGATTTTACATCGATCTATATTTGATTTGATTTTTGTATTTAGCCAATGTTTTGAGTGCCTTGCATATCCATATAAAATGAAAAAGCACTTTTTAACTGCTCTGCTATAAAATGATAAAATATTAAAACCATAAAAAATATTTCAAACCATTGTTGGTATTTTTTGTAGGAACAGGGCCAGGTGGCATAGAGGAGATCAAGCAGCATCCATTTTTTTCCAGTATACACTGGGATAAGCTCTACAACAGGGTCATCATGCCTCCTTTCAAGCCTGTCATTAACAGATTCGATGATGCCTTTCATTTTGATTCTGAATTCACATCAAAGACACCTAAAGGTCGAAAGTTAAATTTGTTGTAACATTTACTTATTATTACTTATTGTAATGGAACACTTTAGTTTCCTCCTAATTAACCAATTATCACTTTATTATCGTTTTGTTTTGACGTCTTCAAAGCTTAACAGGGATATCCAGACACCATTAAGCAGTACTAAACGCACACAAAAAAATAGTTTTTATATGACAATGAAATTATATGAAATTAATTAAACAATAAAGAAACCATAACTATTTTAGACTCTCCAGGAGCCCCTCCTAGTGCCACAGCTCATGAAATGTTTAAGGGCTTCAGTTACATTGCTCCTATAATACTCAGTGAATCATCTTCCAATCATCTGCCATCTTACAATGGAGATGAAAATGTTAACGTGTTGACAGATGTTTGTTTCTCTCCTCTCGATCTTTTTTCTATTAGCTTTACTAGTTATAATTTTAATAAGATGTTTATTATTGTGTTTCAGCTGCCTGGTGTAAAAACAAAGTCATTTACAGAAGATTTTGAGTTGTTAGAGGTAAGTATTAAGAAGCCCTTTTTGACTTGAGTGGGTTCTAAATTTGTAATTCATAAATTCTTTCTTTAGGAGCTGGGTTCTGGTTCATATTCTGTGTGTCGGAAATGCATGCATAAAGTCTCTGGCCAGATTTTTGCAGTGAAGGTTGATTTATTTAGACATTGGTGGCAACCACTTTTAATTTTTACAAACATCTGCAATTTGTACATGTATTTATACATTATAAAGATGTTTTTCATCAACTAGATAATTGACAAGTCTAAACGAAATCCTTACGAAGAGGTAGAGCTGCTTTTAAGATACTCCGAACATCCAAATATCATAACCCTCTGCGAAGTAATGTCTTAGTATTTATTTTGCTTAACAATTTCAATTACAATGAATGATTCTATTTCTGGTTTCAAATGATTTAAGTTTGAATTGTTTTCAAATGTTTTGAAATAACTTGTCACACAGAACCAAAGCTATCAAATTTAGGAATATTTATCAATGACCTGATGGAAGGTTCCTTTATATTAAGTATATATAGATCACAAGTTGATTTCATCTTCAAAGGAAGAAGGATATTGTGATATTTTGGTGTTTTACAATACTGTATTGCAAATTCTTATTTAATATTCAATAAACATTGATCTATGCTATGTCGAATTGTATGAACACATGGTGCTTCTTTTCTTACAGGTCTACGAGAACCCCGAAAACGTGTTCCTGGTGTTGGAGTTGATGAGAGGTGGAGAGTTATTGGAGAAGATCATCAGACAGAAGTTTTTCTCTGAGAGGGAGGCCAGTGCAGTCCTTGAAACTTTGGCAAGGACTGTTTATTATCTCCATTCTAAAGGGGCAAGTTCATCTTATGACCTTGTATGCTTGTGTTTACATGACTGATTGAAAATATGTCTTGCAAAGCTTTCTTACAAAATGTCTTGCAAAGCTTTCTTACAAAAATGTCTTGTAAAAGTTTCTTACAAAATTTATTTTCGCACATATGGATTTGGATTAAATGAGGTCAGTTCTTATCAACTGCTATTTAACTTTGCAAATGCAGGTTGTCCACAGAGATCTGAAGCCCTCCAACATTTTGTATGCAGACGACTCTGGTTCGCCGGAGAGCTTGAGGATTTGCGACTTTGGATTTGCAAAGCAGTTGAAGGCCGACAATGGCCTTTTGATGACGCCATGCTACACGGCACACTTTGTCGCACCCGAGGTTCATTTATTTCATTGTTGTCATTGACGTCATTTTAACATCTTGTAGTCCATCTAATGAGCTTTGAAACTACAGAACAAGATAATTAGATAGACAGGCATCTTATTGTAAAGTATATATATATATAATAATAATATTTTTCTTACATATGTTTGATATGTTTGGGATTTTAGATATGCATAAGTCTCTCTTTGCATTACAAATTATCATGAGAACCACAACACTACCATAGATGCTCTCTGAAATAAGCCTTTTGTTTATAAATGCTCATTCAAATGTGTTTTTAGGTTTTAAAGAAACAAGGATATGATGAGGCCTGTGACACGTGGAGTCTTGGAGTACTCCTCTATACCATGCTTGCAGGGTTAAATATTTCTCAGAAATAATTTGTAATAATGATGACTATGTTGTGCCTTAGATATTTGGCCAAGAATTAGATGATGATGGGATGTTTGGGTGAATTTTGTATTAAAAATTAGCTACAGAGCAAACTGTACCTTGATGTAATAAATTAAGTAATTTTATGATTATCTAAACATTGATGCATTGATGATAATAGAACTGTTTCCTCTCAGGACAACACCTTTTGCCAGTGCCTCTGCAGACAGCCCAAGTGACATACTGGAGAGAATAGGAGAAGGAAAGTTTTCGCTGTCTGGTGGAAATTGGGACACCGTATCTCCTCAAGCAAAGGATTTGGTCGTCCAGATGTTGCATGTGGATCCTCATCAGAGAATGTTATTGCAGAACGTACTTCAGCATTCGTGGATTCAAATGCGTGCACAACTCCCTCAGTTGAAGCTCGACATTAAAGATGAAGCACTCATTAAAGTTTGTGCCTTGAAACTTTTTGTTCACCACAGCTTCTCTCCTAAAGCTATCAAGAAACACTCCTAAGGCCTTTTAGCTTAGCACTAGTAATATTATTAATTATAATAGTTGCTAAGATTTCTTTTTCTTGCTCAATGTTGACTCTTTCTGTTTCTGATTCTGACTGTTTAATGGCTTAAGAATATCCCTTCAACCATATAAATGAATTTTAGTTATTTAAGATTTGACTTACTAATATTGATGACTTTATAGACACAACAATGTATCTAATTAAAGTAAATGTCTAAACGTTTGTTTGCACAGAGCACAATCAAAACCACTTTCAAAGCAATGCGATGTTTAGAGGCAGCCCCTGCTTTGGCTCCCGTTGGGGCTTCAAGGCTTGCCCAAAGGAGGGGACGAAACAGACCAAAGAGCTCCACAGAAGTGTAAAATGGCTGTGATATGTCTTAATCAAATGGTTATTTTGTTTGGACATTTTTTGTTTGGTTGTTAAGTTTTTGTTTAATGTATGTCCAATCTCATTAACTTTCATTGCATCAGATGACCTTAGATTTAACCCAATGACCTCATAAAGCCTCTCATCCTAGTCTAATTATTTTTATGCCTCTCTTTTCTCAGCTATCCAGCTACGTCATCAATGAGTTGTTTATTCTTTGTTTTGATTTTAATCATGACTCATTTTTCTCTCATGTTTGCTTGGGCATGTTTTCTAGCTTAAGAATTGAAAGCAGTATTTTAAAGTTTGTTGCTAAAACCTTAACTTGAATGGAGAACACAACAGTGGTCCAAAAATTCAAAATTTGGTTTCTCTCAGTGGCAACTACTACTACTACTGTTAAATTATTTTAGCTGACCACAAGGTATCTGTTGTCGGTTGTTTTTTGCCAGATCAATGGCTGTCATTCTTGATTGTCGATTTATTTTCTGCTGCGTGTACTGAGCATTCGTCATTTCACATTATTTGCATGCAGGCCTGTTTGCCTCTGCTGATTCATTATTTTCTTTTCTGGGCAAGTAGAAGCTCATTTGCACTGTTAAATAGCAATCATATCAATGTGACATTGTTCAATGTAGATGATTTGATATTTCTATTTCAATTATGTTTTTTCATCATCTGCTTTTGCCCATAAAATTATTGTTTACATTTGTGTCTATTTTATTATACTATGCATTCTGCATCATTATCATCATCATTATCATGTTTATCATAGCCTTGGGAAGCATATTTTTAGGGTGGGAATTATTGCCATGACTGGTTATCGGCTGGGTTGTTTTGGTTGTATGCCTAGTTGATAGTAATTCTACAAGAATATGTTTTATTTTTTCTCACGAAATGTGTCAAGTGATAGCTATTTATTATATTCTGAGGTTCGTACATTAAAAGAATTTCAATTTTAGAATAATTGTTTGTAGCTTATTATATTGCTCTTAGTTGACAAGAGGGCAAGGCTTGCTTAATTTATTTAAATATGATAAAATGCATTTGAATTTTTCTGTTTTAGATGAAAGTCTTTTTTTTAATGGAATTTTGTGAATGAATTTTACTTTAATTTATTGGTCAATATATTGCAGAATATATGGACTCAAAACAGTTTTCTGTTTGCTTTTGGGATTTGCAAATTATTGCAGGATTTTTGAGATGTTTATCAGCATTACTTCAACTCTTTAGTTCATAAGATAAAATTGCAGGCTAGCCGAATGGGTTACGTGCCTGCATATGGCGGCAATGGCAACAGTCGTAATGTGGCGTGTTCGAAACCCAGCCTGCACTGCCGCCAGCGCCCCTGGGAAGGAACGCTATATAAATGGTTACAAGAAGCGCCTCTGACGCTGTGTATATGGCGTTATATAAATGAAGCTACAATTACAATAAGAAAAGTATAGCTTGTAAGTTTACTTTAATTTCGCATTCTGATCGCTAAGATGAACTACAAACTTTGCTTAAGTATTGAGAATATTTCAATAATACTCTGTACTACGAGGATGTGGTGTTTCAGTTAAATAGTCTTAAAGAGGTAAGAAGACGCCTGGCAGTTAAATAATTAGAAAACAAACTGTTTATAAATATTCGGATTAGACTTGATAATGAAATGCGATGAAAATATAAATTTTAATATGCATGCACAATTTTATTTTGGGTTGCAAACAGCGATTAGGCACACCTTGATTTGTTTTCAAATTTCCTGATACTAATAATATGTGTGATTTGCTTGCGGTATAAATTAGGAAATGGTCTGTTAAATGCTGTAGTGGTTGTTTTGCTATGAAATGTATGTTATGTTGTTCTTTTTTTAAAGGATTATTCAAAGTTCAGCGAGGAAGATTTTGACTCAAAAACTTGGATTAATGCAGCCTTCAAAATTCATAAAGAAGGAACCTTAGAAGTTTGTACAAACAATCTTCTCTCAATATTGGTAAAACAAATATTGTGCTCATGATGTGGTAATTTGATTCACCCCCTTGCAGCAATATGCCACCAATTTAGTGATGAAGTTGCAAATGTTTATGCAGGTAAGTACATTCTGTATGATATCCAATTAAATAAAAAAAATTGGCAGATTTTGTAATTGTTTTTACTTTATTAATTTAACTTAATTGTTATTCTGTGCTTTTGATGAATTTTCACTCTTTATAAATATTTCTTGCAAATGTTTGATAGCAAAACCAAACTCGACAATGCCTGCTTTGCTTTTCTATCATTAATTTTCTCTTTTATATTCAGTCAATTTATTTCATATTACATTAGGTTTGGCTCATTTGTAATTGATTAACTAACTGGCCTTAAATTTGATAATAACATTAAATTTAGAATTATTTGCAAATTTCCAAATCTAATTTTGTTTTCATAGGAGGTAAGCAATGTTTTGGAAGATAATTGTCAACAAGTTGTCTCTAACTTGCCTAGGTTAGTCTTATATTACAAAGCCTCTGTTAATTATGGTATGGTCTCAAGAATTGTTTTGAACTTAATTATTAATTATATTATTATTGTTGTTTACTGAACATTTATTTTGATAATTTATTATTTTGTAATGCTTTTATCATTGAGTTTTTTTGAAAGCTTAATGCTTTTTAATGCCTAAGGTAATATTTAATGACAATGATTTTTTTTTGTAGAGCTACCAAAGAATTGGAGGCATTGGGACAAGAAGTTTCTATGCTGCATGAGCAAATGAAGATGGTCAAATATGACATACAAAAGGTACAAAAGGACAAATATGTTGTAACTAAATGAGTTGCATTTATTACTCCAGTCAAACATTTCTTTAGGTGGAGCATGAAACAGCAAATTCCATGCAAACTCTCCTTAAGTTGGATGTTGTCAAAGGTCGCATCAAACTGGCCTCTGATGCCCTCAGGGTTATCTCTTATGGCATAAAATTCATAAAATTATAAAAATTTGTTATTACAATTATTATTATTATTGGAGCAACAAGTTGGTCAAAAATGCACAGAGGCAAACCCAAAGGAGTTCTTGTACACCATAAAAGAATGTACATCATTACATAAAATGGCCAAAATGTAAACATGGTAAAATAGTTAACTAAGAAATAGTAAAACCGTTAATGCCGAGTGGTGGGCAGCAGGAAAGATCTGTAAGAATCTTATTAATTTATTGTTTCAAAGTTTTAATTTATAATCGGAGATAGTCCATGATTTGTCATGCTTTGATAATGATTTGGTGCAGTTGCAGCTTTTTTGTAATGATGAAATGATTAGTTGATATAAATGTGTTTTTTCAGGAAGCTGATAACTGGACAACATTGTCATCTGATGTTGAAGAAGTTTTTGGCAGTCAAGACATTGATGCTGTAAGTTTTTAAGTGAATAAGATAGATTTTGATTTTATGTCAATTGTAATTAATATTAATTTAAATATTTTTTGGAAAGTCTAAATTTTTTAAAGCCTTTTAAACTTCATCATAGGTCGCCAAGAAAATTGTTGGGATGCAGCAAAGCTTGGTTAGCTTTATATTTATAATTATATCCTATGCAACTGAGGATAAATCTAATCTATTAAATTTATACATTAAATTATTGAATCATTTGAATTTATGTCCGATTATTATATTTGATATTAAGCATTGACTTACTTGTTACAACAACTCTTGTGTGAATGTAGCACATTCTTACCGATGTGCCGGATTACGCCGATCGATGCCAGTACTTGGAGATGTTAAAGAACAGACTCGAAGCAACGTCCAGCACAAGCATTGTTTCTGCTTTCTCATCTCAATCTTTAGGTGCTTATTTCAAAGTTTTATTCTTAATCAGGTCACAATTAAAGTCAGTATTAACAAATTATCACTTAAGTCATAAATTTAATTCAAGTTAATTGCATTAAAAATAGTTTATTCAATTAATTATTATTGAAAGTCCTGTTGTTTAAGGAAGTTGTTGTTATTATTCGAACCATGGTTGTACACGTAACACAGTGGTGCTTTTTGTTTGCCAAGGACACTCTTGGCAGTGAAAGCCGAGTTTCTAACATGTCTGTTGTCATTATCACTGCAGTCATGCGAGCCATTCAGCCAATCTGCATGTTTAAAATTTTATTTACTTCATAAATTCTGCAGAATCGGCCCAGAAATTTGCTAAAATATTCCTGGATATTGAGCGTCTGCCTCAGCTATGTAAATATTACCACAAGTGTCACAAAGTAAGCTTGAAATTCACAATCATTTTTATTTTTCTATTGGCCATTAAAATTCAAAACAGAGCAAGTTACAAGACTTTTGGAAAGATTTGCAATCAGGTTTGCACAACACTGAAGAGGGTGTTAAAGAAATGCTGGATTCTTTCTATGACCATCTTCTGATGTTCTGGCAAACACAGGTTCCATCTCAAGCTGTTGTGTGGCTACTTTTAGAATAGCACTGAGATGATAACATGTGATAAGATTATGTACTGTAACAAGTATTAATCTGATACATTTAAATTAATTTATTGAGAGTCTTATATAGAATATTATAGAATCTATATATATAGAATTATAGACAGGTTGATGTTAGTTGTTTGATGTAGGTACGATGATTATTAAAAAAGGTTTATATGAAAAATGAACAAAAATAAACTTGATTGAGCTAAAAGGTATGATTGTATTTATTTTAACAGGTGAAGTGGTGTGAGCAAGTATTTCCTGACCCAGTTTCCATTGTTTGTGACTTACTTTCTGATTCTCTCAACAACCTCAGTCCCTCACCACACTCAGTCATCAATGCCTGTGTCAAATCCTCATCTGATCCAGCTGAAATGTTGATTTCTTTGAAATCTGTTGGTTTAATTCTTTCTATTTATTTATTTAATTTTATTTCAGGCACCTTGTTAATTCTATTGAAATCATTTTAGTTGTGAGTTAGGAGTTTAGCATAGGGGCAAAACCGATAATGTGATGCCCTTTAACATTAATTTTATTAATTTATTAAGCTAAGCCACTGCAGACACATCAAAATTTATTCACACAACAATTAGGTGTTGTATAAACCCAAGGCAATCTTCAAAAATGAAGTGACTTACAAATTAGATTTAAGTTTTTTTAACAACCGCAAAGGTATGATGAGTCTTAAAATGGCCACTTTTAGATGATTAAATGTCACAGAGTTTTGTTATTATTATTATTATTATTACTATTATTATTTTTATTTTTATTATTATTATTTTAAATCAGCACAGGCCAATCTAACTGTAATGCAAGATTATGCTAAAAACATTTTCTTCAATTTTATAGTGCTAGTTGTACTTATACATGTAATCAGTACAACGATGATCATACCATGCATTAATTCACTGCATTTAAATCTACAGAAAACAGATGATTTTGTTGCATTCCTTGACAAGACTATGTCAGTTCATCTGGGTTGGTTTTTGTATGAAGTGTGCTTCTTAATCTAAACTTGTTTATTGGATTATTTAAATTTAATTGATAACAAATTAACTTGTACTTTAGGCCGTAGATTATCAGTTATTCTAAATATAAATATACTGACCGAATATTTATAAGTTGTATTTTTTTTAAAGGTTCTTGCAAAAGCACAAATCTGAAGCAGCTTTTAATTGCTGTATATTCTCCTTACAAACCCTTTATCAATAAGTTCCCAAAGCAGGAACAAGTTACACTTCAAGCATTTCTTGACAGAGTCAAACTGGTTAGTTTTCATGTTATTTATGGTATTTTATCATTGGTCTTGGATAATGACACACCACATGCTTTCATGCACCAAATATTTAATTCATTGTTTATGCTGGTTCTATGTAATATGTGTTATGTGTAATAGTTTTGTTATAAGGTGTAGTGTTTAATTGCAATTATTAATTAAACTTTAATTAATTATTAGTGATGTGAGTCACCTGACTTTATTGTTGTTGCAAAGATGTTTTTTATTGAAATGATTCCCTGATTTCCATGCAGGATCACGAAGAATTTATGGAATCGACAACTCTTTTGGAAAAGTCTGTTTCCGCTATATTTCGTGCAACTTCCGAGGTTTTACAAAATGTTTTTGTGAATTTTCATTTTACTTTACTCGGTTCTTGTGGTCACCTATGAGATGACATTGTAATTGTATAAACTAAAATTCAAATTTGCAAAAAAGTTCTGATGGTGCTCAAATTAAAATTGATCCTCTAATTATATTGCCTGCATAGAATGTTTAGTGAAGGAACAATTAAATAAATTTGAGGTAAAATTAAAAAAGAACATTGCAACACTAAACATACATAAGCAACAAGTGTCATGTAATAAAGAAAAAGTATGATTTATAAAAATGTTTAAATGTGGAACATGAGGAAATGGTATTGTTTGTTGTGTGTTATTGGAGCTTTTCATGGGAGCAGAGCATTTAATAAAAAACTTTTTTAAATTGTTTTCACTGAGTCAGAACTTAGGCTATTCAAATTTGGTCATATCACATAGGAACAGAAGTCAATTACATATTTAAAATAACCAATGAAATATGCAGATATCATGTGAATATTTGGAATGAGCTTAATCAGTCCACAGATAATAGTGATTATTAATCATATGTTTTCTATCACATTTTCACTATTATGTCAGCAATTTTTTTAAATGAGATGCATTAATATTTATAACTATGGAACAGTCACTAAAGAGATGTGTTCAGCTCACTAATGGAGTTTCATTCATTCCATACATCGAAGTTCTAAAGGTTTGTTATTTTTTTAAAGCATATATTCATGTGTGGCAATGAGTCAAATGCTATTAAATTATTCAAAAGGATTATATAAAAGCCTATTTGAAAGAAGTGAGGAGGGTGGTGACAAATATTTTTGAAAAATGTGCAGCTGACCCAATCTCATTGGACAATGATGAATGGCCTCATTATCAGAATTCTTTGAGAGTTGTTCAGATGTGTGGTAAGATCATTTTATTAATAATATTATTGTTATCATTATTGTTGGTGTTTGATTAAAATCATTAACTCTTAGGAGATTTAATTCTCCATCTTGACGAGTTGGACCAATCTCTGATCTCACACATAATCAACTCCTTCTCAAAACATCGACTTCCACACAAATCCTCGGATGAAGCCTCAGACAGGTTGCTGACTTTACCAGCATTATTTCACAAACCCTCCTGTAAATAATTTAAAAATTTAACTTCAGTTTTGAATCCAAGAGATTGGCCTATCTGGACAGTGCATTGTATTTTTTGGACAGTAAGGAAGAACAAAAAGAACTGGAGGATCTTGTCACAGCATTGGAAGCAGGTTTTACTTCTAACTGTTGATTCTTCAATTGTAATAAGATATCCTGAAGTCTTAGAACGAAATATCAGTTCAGCTGATATCAAATTCAGGAGATGAAAACTATTTTAGCTAAGTTGTTAACAAACATGATGAATTATTTATAAAGACTTTTCTGTTGAGTTTAGGGGATATTATCAGCATTCTTGATCTGGTGAAACAAGAAGCTTATGATTTGTGTGCTCTCATCCACAAATACTCTTTTGACATTGTGTTCAATCCTTTGAAGCATTACCTCCAAATAGTTCCCAATTTACAGGTTGAATTTAATTTTTTTTAAATTCTAAATAATAATACACAGATTTATACTCATTCATATTTAGTTTAAAATCAATTGAATTTTTTGAATATTTAACATGAAGGTTTGGAAATCAGAAAATGTTGGGAATGCTCTCACATCAAACCTCCCAAATTTTAGTTTGGTTCCCCAGGAATACATTACAAATGTGAGCTATTGCAGTTTATTTATCTAAAAGTCTATCTCAAGCCATCAGGAATTTTTGCTAACCATTTAATAATTTATGTGTCTTTCCTTCCCAAATGAACTAGTGGCAGTGCAAGGTGGTTGCAAACACTAAACAGCATGACCTATGCTATTTCCTTTGCAGTTGAAAAGTGCAAATCTGAATAATTTATTATTAAATAACAAGATTTTGTTTTACAAATATTTCAATAAATAAAATTAAGTACAAAAAACAGATAACAAAAACAGCATTTGTTATCTATTAAAATAAAGGTTGGTCAGTATTTAATGACCCTTCCACAACAACTGGAGCCATTTACAGGGGAGAACATTCTAACCATGCAAGTTGCCCTCAAATTTGGCCATCTGCCATTCACCACCAGCTCAGGTTTAATTTTGTTATTATTTTATTTATTTTGAACAAGATCAAGGAACACGGTTTCAGATTTTGTTAACTTTTTATTTCTTCTTATTTGAATAAATAAAAGCTAGACTCGAAGCTAGCTAATATTTAGATAATGATTTTTGATGGGAAAATGCACTATGTCAAATATCAGAGATTGCACAAATACAAATGAGCCTAATGAAGCAACTACAGGATGTTTTTACAGGGGAACTTCCAGAACATATGGCTGAAATGTGGTTGGAATCATTGGCCCGTGGCTCTCTGCATAACTATTGCGAACAAATTCTCCTTATTCCAGAACTCACCCCTACTTCAACAAAACAACTTTTAATAGACATTGGTTGGTTAAAATAACTTTGCAATTTGATATATTCACTTATATCAAAGTTACTTAACTATTATAAGCTTGTTATGACTTACATCATAGGTTATATAACAAATGTCTTGGATGACCTGGGTCTGAAGCCCACTGAATCCATTAAAGACATATGCAGCTTATTGGAAGCCAAAGAAGAAGACTATTTTGAAGTTGCTGAAGAATGTCCCCAGCGTCTATCCAGTGCTATTGCTTACATGAGAGGATTTCTTAAAAAGTAGTGCAAATTTAAAGCTTTTTGCCAACTTTGGCATTTTAAGTTTAGTGGTTCCACTATCAATCTCAGTGATTTAAATATCATTCCCTCGAAATTGATACTTTTTTTATAAGGAACTTTTAGTCTTAAATGCAAAAACGAATCTGATTAAAATGAGCATCCTCAATGCGGTTTCAATCGTTTGGGAGTCTTTATTTCTAATTTTCATTCTGAAGGGGAATTAAATAGTAATTAAATTTTAGAACTTAACGATATAACCTTTGCTTTCCATTCAGCGGATAATGCCAAATGCTGATTGCCAAGTGCTGGAAAACCGATAGTTCCAGGATGTAGTATTTCATTTGTTTTGGTGAGGACATAGAATCTTCATCGGAGGCGTAATTTTGGGAAGGAACAGTTGCCTCCTCTGACTTTAGACCAGACCCATAAAAAGGTCATCTCAGCTTTGCTAGGGTTTGCCTCCCCTTTTTGGAGATTGCTGAAATGACGTCCCTGGTCTACATAAATCTGTATAATTTAACTGAAGTCCTTTTGAGTTGATTATAGTCCGTTGCAAAACTGGGATGATTTGGAAAGACCAGCGCTCTGCCACTGAGCTACAGAGGCGAGCTCCTTTTGAGTTAGAATGAGTGTGCCTTTAACAATCGGGGTAGGGGCATAAATAGCTTTCCTCAAAGGGCATCCTCCCCGGATAAATGGTTAAAATGTGGGGGGTCGATGATTGAATGATGTTATCGAGCTAATAGCTAAATATTAAAAAATGTTTTTATTAAATATGTGAATATAATATAAATATATGTGTTGGATTCAAATGAACTAAACAACAGTTAGATAAAGAATAGGACTAAAAACGTAAACCCAAAGTTATTTCTATAAGAAATTATTTTATTTATTTTTTTGTGATAAATTTTTATTGTATGACAAATAAATAATTACACATTTAAGGTTGTAGTTGTATAACAACACGTTTTTTTTTTCAAATAACTTTTATTCGCAGTTGTTTTGCTAAACTCTCCTCTACTTGTGGTCGTTGCGTGGAGTGCGTTTCATAAAAATGAACAGCAATTTATTGAAAATTTCGAGTAGATTATTTTTAGGAGGTGCTTGCAGGCCAATTCAGCTTCGAAATTACAAAAGCATATATAGTCTGGAAAATTTGTATCCGAATTCAAAAAACAATTTTGATGCCGAGTCTTTCATTAATCAAGTGCGTATGTTACATTTTGCTCAGGCAATTTAATATTCCAACAACACTTTTAGTGTTTAACTTTAGGGAATGCTCTCGATTAATAAAAGTCTGTTCTTATAAGCTTCATTTACATGAAGAATTATCATTTTTCCTATCCAGAAGGTTTCCTCAGATCCCAAACAGTTTTCTGGATATGTTCCTCTTGGTATGATGTTACATTTTGTTTGAGCATAGAATGCTTATTATGTCAAACTTATGAAATTGTTTCAGAGAGTCTAGATGTATCCTACTGTCGTAGCTCGGGACCTGGTGGTCAGAATGTTAACAAAGGTTAGAAATGTCAATTGAGCTAGCACGACTTGAATGTTTGGGAAAAAATTTAGTTTTAATATACAATTTAGTAAACACCAAGGTTGAAGTAAGATTCCATGTTCAAAGTGCCAATTGGATACCAGATAATGTAAAAGATGCTTTCCTTAAAAAGGTTAAAAATTACCATTTGCTTTGGTTAAATAATAGTGATCTAATAATTAGATATACTTTAGGAGGCAGGTCGAATTAACAAGAATGGGTATTTCATTGTGACCTCTGAAAAGACAAGGAAACAGATGCTGAACCAAGCAGATTGCATTGATAAGATTCGCAGCTCATTGTTTTCTTGCAACAAAAATGATTATGTTCCAACAAAAGAAGAAATTGAAATTATGACTGCAAGGTATACCTTTAACCTTTTATTGCATGTTGTAATGGATGCCAGTTTATTGGTGTTTAGCAATGTTTTTATCAATTATTTTTTGTTTATTAGGAAGGAGAAAGCTAGAGCAAGCATATTGGTGGAAAAAAAGAGGCAGTCACTAGTGAAAAGAGCCAGGGCAATCCCAGATGTTCAAGGCATTTAAACAGCCAATACAACTACTTTAAATAAATCATTTACATCACTATAATCTTACGACAGGATCTTTAGTTCCATTGAAGGCATAGTTGGTTTTGAAGTTCTGCATATCCAGTTAAACTAACATTTCACTCATCCTTGCAGTTTTGGGTGATCAATTAGTCACTGAAGGCATTTCTTAAAAGCTAGACTGCATATTTACTGTGTGCATTTTAAAGTAGCATTTTAAATAGTAGAGACTAGTTATTCTGGTGGTATCTCATAAAGTGTTTTACCACATTTGAGATTAAACTCAATGGTGGGGTTCATCAAACAGGCCATTACTTAAATTGGATAGGCACCACGAAGTTTCCTTAAGGATTTGAGATAACTGCTGGTGCCTTGCAAAGTTTCTCAACACTTGCTTATGCTCAGTTCTTGATGGAGGGGGTTTCCAAATTGTTTTAGCTGAGGACCACATTGCTGACTTCTTTCAGAAATTAAATTTACTGAATTAAAGTGAATTAATAAAAAGCTAATTATTGTGGAGCTATGATGCAAATTCAATTTACCAAAATGACAACACATGAATAATTGTAAACAGGCTAATTCTGATGCAGTGCATAATATTAATAACAAGTTAGATGGTCTTTCATCAGTGCTGATTAATGTGAGAAAAGTGGAACTGGTAAAACTATCCAACTGTGGCTCCGATTATAACCAAGGCATCCAAATTTTCAGCAGGAATTCGCAGTCAGTAGCAGGATTTCATGTGCTTTGAAAGTCTTCTCGCACAGTGCCAGAGGATGAAATGAATTCGTGGGCAAACTATTTTATGTAAATGTAACGTGTTGGTCAGATGGAAGGCATTCGTTATTTATCATTCAGCATAATTGCAAGTCGAGTTGCAAATTGATAACTTCCATTTGATAGTTAGGATGCAAGGCTTTAATGACAAATTCTCTCATTTTCATAGAACATGCATCGAGATCGGAAAAACATCCCTGGGAACTTTTGGCTATATATCTGGTGTAACTGTCCAACTGTGGCTCCGATCATAACCAAGGCATCTAAATGTTCGGCAGGAATTTGCAGTCAGCAGGATTTCATGTGTTTCATTTTTGAAGGTCTTCTCGCACAGTGCATGGGTAAACTATTTTATGTAAACATAATGTGTTGGTCAGATGGAAGGGATTCCTAGAATTCGGACAAATTTTCTTCATTAAATTTGTATACCAAGATGTCATTCGATTGCAAATTGATAACTTCCATTTGACAGTTGGGATGCAAGGCTTCAATGACACAATTTTTTTCATTTTTATAGAACATGCAGAGATCAGAGTCCCTGGGAAATTTTGGCTTTATGCATGTCAGAGTTCAGCAGTATTAAAGCTATCATAAACTATGTAGTTTTGGAACAAATTACTTGGCAGTATGCGATGAGCAGATTTCCATTGTTTTAATTTTCCCCATACACTATTTTATATTTGACATTTTATTTTTTCAAGGGGAGCTACTTTGGAGAATCCTGCTTTATGGGTCTAGTTGTGCTAAGGTTTTTGAGGGAAAACATTTTGGATGAGATCTAATGCAAAAAGTCACATGTAAACATTTATCTCAAACATATTCATAAAATATGAAAATCAGCTGATATCAGAATAAAAAGTCTTGGAAGACTTTAAGAAGGGTAAGAAATTTCTCTGCATGTCACAGTACCATCAGTCATTCCAAAGTATACTTTATTGGCCATTCCAAGGAATAAACCAGTCTCAACAACTCCTGCAACATTGAAATAAAGCCAAAATTATCAAACATGTAACCAGATTACAGAAGTTTACAGAAGAGTGAATGCTAATATAATTATATCTCCACAACATCAAAGAGCCAAAATTAATAAGTTTTATTGCCTAGTTGTTGTTGCAAATATGAAAGATATAGATTCAAAAAATTAGATGCCAGCATTCGAGAGTACCTGCCATCAATGAGATTTTAACATTCAATTCTTCCCAATTGTAATGCCTATCCTTGTCAAAGTGCCAGTCAATTAAAAAGTTACCATTATCAGTAACAACAGGACCCTGAATGTTAAACCATCAAGTTATCAAAAGCTGATAAATTCGTGTTACGTGCTACATTAATAAGATTAATATTAACCGATCCTTATTAATAATAACTTACGGCCTTTTGCTTTGCTTCTCTAAGGAAGCACTTCCCCCCAAAAAGAAGTTCAATTCTTTCACAAATTGGTCTTTGAGCCATAGGAATGACTTCAATTGGAACAAATTTGAAAGATTCTCCAAACTTATTGACATCTTTCCTGATTAAAGGAATGTTCTCCTAATCAGATATTATATTAAAAAAACATTCTTTTACATCTTATCTTATAAAATTATATTTCATCTTTGCGACAAACAAAAGGAAATTATTCACACTGAAACAATTTGATAAATAAATGAGGTAATGCATAGAAGAAGTTACATATTTTGTGATTTGAGTCCAATCCTTAACATAGAAGTGAATCCTCAAAATACCTGTAGTCAGCAACAATGACCACTTTCTTAGCACAAGAAATGACAATCTTCTCCTGAGTCAGACATCCTCCTCCACCTTTGATCAATCTCATATCAGAATCCACCTCATCTGCTCCATCAATGGCCACATCAACCTATTATTATTATTCGCTTTACATTAAATTGTTCTCCTTATGAATAATTATCTAATCAAATTTTGTAGAGCACAGTGATTCATCTATTACTACAGTATACAAAACACTAAACAAACTAGATGTTCGCCAGACAAACTGCTGCCAATTAAGGTGAGGTTTGTCCTATACTCAAATGATATTACTTTTAGAATCTAACATTTGGATAGCAATCCAAACTGCCAATGACTAAAGACTTGGATGACTGAAGAATCCTTTGAGCCTACAAAGTTTTAAAAAGCTTGAAGGGATGAGCTTGGTCAACAAAATCAGATGTAGTTCTTACCTGATAAGATGAAGGGATGCATATAATTTTCAAGTTTTCTGACGACGCCTTTTCATCTAAAAACGAAAACCAATAACTTGTCGGTAAAACACAAAATGAAGTAGTACAAACATCGTTACCTAATCTCTTTATGGCATATTCAATAGTTGAACCACTACCGATTCCAACAATTTGCCCATCCTGGCAAAATAAAATCATAGGAACGCAATTAAGATCAACAATTGTATAGTATTCATAAAACTTTTGAGGTTATTACAATCCAAAAACCCATTTATTAAATATATCAAGATGAACAATTAGATAAAACCATGACGGATTCCTCGACTGCAGCATAAGCAGCAGCTTCTTTAGCTTTTTCCATAAGATTTTGACTCCCTAACACCATTGTCATAGATGGAAATACTCGAAAGAATTAATCACACGTGAGGCAGGCAAGTTGTAAACAGTGACGCGACGTCACAATCGCCGCACATATATACTGACAAAAGGTTTCAAATAATGCGCAATCGTTTTTTTAATCGTAGCCAAAAGTACCAAGTTATGTAATTGTAAATTACTTTTAATATATAAAAAAATATGCAATTGTTTGTTAATATTATTTCATCTAGTAAAAATATTGTTAATCAAATTTAAGGTTAAATATTGCAACGATTTCTCATTGTATCCTTATCCCACTTAAGTGCAAAAATATTAGTGAGTGGGCTCCCTTCACCAATCACTGATTCCAGTGTTTGATCCCCGTCAGTTTTAGACCCTCCCTTATTCCCATACAAAATCACTTTGAAATAAAAGACTTGTCTTCAATATGCACCATTATGGATAGACATGACCATTTCTATATCTCACAAACCCATTCAGCCAAAAATCATGAACACGTTTCTCCTAAGAACGATACTCCAGTATCTAAAAGTGACTTCAAAAAATGTGTGGGTGCTGCACACTAACTGCTTAAGACCACCCGCTGCTTTTGAGCCTCAACCTTAAGTTACATTATTGATCACGGTCACATCAATCCTCATGTGAATAAACCAATAAAATTCCCATACAAGTTTTAAAGTGACTACATTTGCATACAAAAATAGTAAATCAGCCTCAGCATTCAGAAAAACCCACACCCAGTAAACAGGTGAACAAAGAAAAATGTGCATTGTTCACTGAAGACCAGACAACATTTCCACCAGAAATTACTTATTCATAAAATTATGTTTTGAAGTCTTAAATCACCTAAATGAATCGTTAGTCAGACTAATTCTTGTCTTTTCATTGTTCATACCTAGGCCAACCAAATGCTGGTAGAAACTTGGCTTCTCTATTTGAATGCAGAGATTGTTGTAACCAATGTCCTTAAAAATAGATGTGATCTAAAAGTAAAAATGTAAATTATTGTTAATTACCATTAAAAAGGTACTATTTTTATGACTGGAAATGGAACAAATATATAAACTTAATAAATAAATGTCCAAAGCAGCGTAATGAAATATTGTGCAAGTTGGCTCAGAGCATTGTGTTCCTGCAAACGGCAGTGATAATGCAGTCATTACGTGTCATGTTCGCAAACCAGCTTTCACCGCCAGGGAATATTCTCGGGTAGGGGCACTAATTCTCATTATAAATTGTGGGTCGATTAAGAAGTGTCTTCACATCTTATCCAGATACATAAGGCAATCAAAAAATCGGCTAAATACTATATACTTAATGTTATAGATATTTTTAATTATAATAGTACTCATAAACTCGAAAAAATTCAAGTTTTAAACCAACCTGAGGCACTAATTTTTGTTCAATAACTTCAGGTTTGACCTGAATATGGATTGTGCCACATAAAGTGGTGCCAGAATGTCTCCAGAATCTCTCGTTACTGTAGCAGACGACTCCCTCCAACGAACTTATCTACAAAAGTAGTTAACAATCAACAGAATCTAAATAGCAAACATCAGAATAATCAAAAACCAATTACAACATAAATGTCATGATGAACCATACTGAAGAGAATTTTAAGAGTGAAATGTTTTAATACAATCAAATTAAAGTTATTAATCCATAACAAAGCATTGACACTTGTAATCATCATTCTCAGTCATGTTTTCATTCATATTTAGAAAGAATAAGAAATTTTATCACAAAATTTTTGTATCCAACAATTTTTTATAACGGTTTAAAACGTCATCTTAATGCATAACTGTGCAACATGGTTTAAAATAGTAATCCTGGCTTTTAAAACAAAATATCAGCCAATATTTAAACTGAGTTTATCCATTAACATTACATAACCTCCAATGAATTAAATAATCTTATTCAACTTTCAATGAACTATCATTTAAATGACTTTTGAAAAGATTTAGTCGTACTGACAAATTAAATTTGCTCCCCCTATGTTACCCAACTACACACCAGCTTTTGAATTCTAAGCTCAGCAACACAAACATAAATAAAACAATAATAAACACCACAAACCCTCTGAAGAACAGATGTCAAGTTGTGCTTAGTCTCAACTGGTGTTCTGAGAAGCAAAATGCCTGACGTTTCCTTAAGTAGAGGGATCACACTGACGAATATCAAAATAGAAATGAAGATGGAGCATATCGGGTCTGCCACCTTCCAACCGAATGTTTGGATCAAAAGGGTGGAAATTATTACCCCAACACTGCCCAACGTGTCAGCAAGAATATGGAGGAAGACACCTGATTGAGAATATTTCACAATGAAATTTTCAATGAATATTTTCACAATGATTGTGTCAACTAAGTAAGTCAAATAAATATAAGTTAATGATTGTTTCAACTCAAATAAAAACTCATAAAAGTCAAATGAATATAAGTGAATCCATTGCATACCTTCCATGTTCGTGTTGTGGACGTAAGATCCACCGCTTGAACACTCCGAATGTCCGTGAGAATGTCCGTGACTGTGGGAGTGACTATGTGAATGGCCTAAAAATTGGAAATATTCAAGCTTGATTTATTTATTTATTAACTTGTTATTATTGTTGTTATTATTATTATTTATCTCTTAATATTTTTTTTCATCAAAAGTTTTCATCACAAAACTCATTATAAAATATATATACGTATGAGTGGCATGAAATTTTATTATCATAATCAACATTTTTATCATTTGTCATTTGACATTAAAAAATAATTGTAAACAAAAGCATTACTTATTTCCAGTTCAACTAACCATGACCATGGGAGGAGCCATGGGAATGACCTATCTGTCCTCCATGAGAATGGGCGTGTCTAAATGCCACAATTCCAATTAGATTCACACAAAATCCAGCCACAGACACAAACTGAAAAATCAAAAATCTTGATAAAGCCAATTGGTTACCTTATCTCTAAAATTACAAAATGAATTATGCTCATTAATCAAATTGATTAAAAAAAATTCATCTTAAAAAATAAAAACTGACAAGAAGTCGATCTGTTTTAATGTCTGGAGGGTCGAGGAGTCTTGATACTGCAGCCATAAAAACAAATAAAGATATGACAATGAGGAAGAGTCCATTGATGAAGCCTGACAATATCTCAGCTCGATCATACCTGCCAAAATATATAAAACCATTATCAAAATTATCATCCAAGGCAGTTTATAACAACATTCATTAATTTTTCAACTTTTGAAAAGTGATGGCAAAAAGATGGTTATCTGATTCAAAAACAAAGGATGTATAAAAAGGCATTCAAGATGTCGTTGACAAAGACTCACCCGAAAGAAAATATTCTTGTGGCTTTCCAGTGACTCATGACAGCAGCATATAGACCCATCACGAGGGCCGAACAATCGAAGAACATGTGAAAGCCATCAGATATCAAACCAAGACTGTTGGTCCACACACCATAAGCAAGCTCTACAAATGTGAAGGACTGCAAAAAATCAAACTCATTTTTAACATCTAATTCACAAACAAATTCCAGCAAATGAGATACCTATATTACAATTTATAAATCATAAATCAAAATATATTACAATTTATAAATCATAAATCAAAATATATTACAATTTATAAATCATAAATCAAAATTGTAATAATGTAAACATAAAACAGAATATTAACCAGATTAATGCAGAGAAAATAAAAGATCTTCCTTGAATCCGGTTCTTCCAGAATCTTGTGAAGTCCATTCTTGAGCACTATGAAGAAGGACTGAGATGTTCTGTGAAAGGCTTCCCCTGCATAATTGTACAGAGGCCCAGAAGTGCAGTAGCCAACCAAACTGCCTCTGTTCACCCTCGATGGCTTCAAGAGAATGTATGTTGCTGCAATGCAAAATGGAACAATGAATCAGTTTATAAAGTCTCATGTGTTTTGGCATTCAATTAGTTGTAGCACTAGAAACTAGGTACAAGAACATGTGCTCTATGCAATTCATCATAAATATCAATATTTATTAACTATTCATAATTTAATTCAGGAGATTAGATCCAATGAACTGCTTACATAAAATATAAAAACTAAATTAATTAATAATTTCCAAAAAGGATTCTTTAGATTCATAATGTCAAAGAAGTGCAAATATGGACCCAGTATGAAGAACAAAAGACTGAGCCAAACTCCAAGAGAGAGCTGGTGTTCACTTGTGATGATGTTCTTCAAGGTTTCAACACTCGTCACCTGTCCAGAAAATGGATGGTTCCATGCCAGGCCTATGACAAATTATAATCAAAAGTTGCTAAAATTCCAATTGTCATCCATAAAGTTATGCCTAACTTTTGTCAGAAGGAAAATATTTAATGCATGATCAAATCAAATGGCTTTTAAAATTCAAGAATGCAGACATTTGTTAACTATTTTTAAGGCCTTTTTTACCGAAATAGATTTTCTAAACATAGTCCGAATAACTTACCAATGAAGATAGCAGCGAATGAAATTGCATAGCAAGATATCTGCGAAGTTTTTGTGGTCTCAAGTCTGTTGATGGAGACTCCTTCAATGTAATAGTCAACGACCAGGACAAACAATGATGAAATTATGATAGGCAAAATGAGCGAAAACCATGATCCAACATCGCTCTGCAACATAACAAAAATTTGAAAACTTCAATCACTTCGTTTTTATCATTATTATGATCATAACAACTAATAATTGATGAAATTAACAATAAAAATATAGAACGGAGACAAACCTGAGTTGTACAAGACACTATGATGAACCACGGAAAGAGTATGACAAGAGACGCAAGGTTGCTGAGGGAATTTAGCCTCTTTGATCCACCAATGTCCAGAGAAAGATTCTTTGATGCAACTTTGTAGCCAACAGAAAGGCACATTGTCAGAAACAACAGAAAAACTCCTCCCTGAAAAAATGTCAACATCATTGAGATTCAAAATATCACCGTATGAAACCAGACACTAATTGGGACAGAATGGGCAAATGCCCTCTCCCCCACTCCCCAAATGTTTCAACATTAAGAAGTTGTCATTGTTAACAAGGACATCAGTTAAGTTGAGCAAAGCTTTTGCTGCTCCTTAACAGCAGCAACCACAACTCTTACTATTATTTGATAATTTAGTCACTAAAGTCTAGGTTATTTCCTAACACTGACCTTGTGATCAGAGAGACCGGTAAGACTGATGACATGGTCAATGAGGTGGGTCATGATGCTCTCATGTCGACCAAGGGCTGAGGATTCAAGTGCTCATTGTCAAGGAACCAAGATTTAAATCATCTCTTGAGTAATATTACTAATCTATGATAAAGCAAAAAACTTGGACATAACTTTCATTTACTATTGTTATTGCAAGAAATGCCATCAATTGCTATTAACAGAATTAGACATCAAGTGTGCAAATGTGTAGCAACAAATCCCTTCTCATCATTTGAACCAGTGAACAATCCCTGACCATATGCATCATGAAACTCACAATTTATCATAATTCATATATCTTATCATAAATCATACAAAACACACAAAAGGATATCAGATGGCAAGACTTCTTTATCAAGGTCATGGTCAAAGAGCATGATGCATAGGAAACCAAGAAGAAACAACATGGCACCTCTTGTCTGGAGAAAAAAGAGTAAATATGTTTTATTGTAATTGTTTTTTTAAATGAAATGACTGGGTGTTTGTAACAACCCAAAGTTTTATTAATTACTAGCATCACTTCTAAGGATGATTCCAATTTTCAGGTCATCAAAACAATCACTCTTCACTTAAATAAAAATAAAAACTTAAATACCAAAAGCATGTCTTTAGACGTATTAAAATTTTCTTTTATATTTATTCTGCTAGGAAAATTAAACAAACTTTAGATGGGGAATAAGAACTGGTGAAGAGAGCAGACGCTGCAGCGAGTACAACAACGTCGGCATGTTCAAACATCAACAAAGTCCTGAATAAAATATTGATGCATCAAAATCATTACCAACAAATGATTAATATTATGCTTTGGTTAATTATGATAAACTGATAAAAAAACATTCCTTGGATCTAAAAATGTTATTTTATAAGTAAACGCTCGAAATCTGTCAATAAAAATTCTTAACAAAGTTAAAGCAATGCAAGTTATAAGTCCTTAAGTGACTTAAGTCCTGATAAAAACACATAACAAATGACAAAATTAATTTTGTGGTAATCCCGATTGCATCTTCTCGTGCAGCCAAAATAGTGCAGAGTTTGCAACTTTGACACTAATATCTATGTTATCTATGTTATACTATTATTGTTATAATATTAGATTGTTAGGAGTTAAATTCCTAGGCACTTTCACTTTCTACAACTATAACTAAGAAAATAAAATAGATATATAAATATAAATTAATCTAATTATATTAGTTATATTATTACTAAGCTCGTGAGCATAAGTGAAATTTATTAGCACATAAGTCAATAAGTCAACTAGTAAATACTAATTGCAAATAATTCTTTGATAAATATTGGCTCCTTAAGTTACCAACCTGATCGGACCGCACATCGTCAGGCCGTACAACCACAGGAGTTTGATGATGGTTCCAAACAAGGCATGTCGTAACAGTCTGAAGAACTGTTGTGCGATAAATGTCATTAGAACATTTAAGCTAATTTTGATGGTTCAAATAATTTTTTGAGAAAATTGAAAAAAAACACATAACAAATTACAACCTGCAGCCTGTTCACTTTTCTACTGGAAAATGGCTTCTGTAGAACCACAAAGCAAATGCCTGCTCTGAAAATAATTTAGTAATAAATATGATGATTTCCTATCAGTTTTTCTTTGTTCATCATCACAACAATTTTATCACTAACATTAACTGCAGACTGAATAAAAGTTGAACATTGTGTACAATTTTCAGCAGGTCATACAGTAAGAAAACACCAAATGACTTGAAGAACTTTGAAATGATCAGAAGGCATGTGTAGGGAAGTAACCTAAAAGTGATTTGGAAGTAGTTAGATATTAAAAGTAATATCAAAACGTTCTAAATATGTTCATTTCCAAAAATGGACATAAAATTATCAAGTAGCATTAATTATGCTACAACGTTCACTAAGTAAACTAAATACTTTAGCTCAATATCAATAATATTATGATCATTTAATAATGCATACAATTTTTATATGTATTTCATGCTCATTAAATTTACACTATTATACTAAAAAGTTTAAAATGTCACCATCCTCAAATCAAATTCCTAGTATTATTTGATTCATGTATTGATAGTACAGATTACCATATGGTAAAGGTAATCCTAAACTCCATAAATTTCGGTATAATTTAAGTCTACAAACTTTTAGGCTTAATGTCAACTAGAAAATGCTTAAACACAAATAATATTATTATTTTTATTATTATATTTAGGAATCTTATATTGCTGTGAGAACATTTTCAAAGAACCAAATAATCACTTAGAGGAATGGCTAAATCTTGAAGTCATCAGACTGTTAGAATATTTTTCATCCATTCTTACAAATTCTTAGTTATAGCTGAGAATAACATATCCAATACTTCCCACTCACGCCTGGTCTAACACCTAATCAATCAAATTAACGGTGATTTGTAAACAATGAAGCCCTGTGATAATTTTTCTTTCAACAATTGTTTTTATAATAAATTTAAATAGTATTGGCTTTAAATGTAAATGTTAACTTTATTAAATAATCATTTGAATAAATTTAATTCATCATTCGAGCTGCTTAATGAAGCAAATTTTACGTCTGTAATTTCAATCAAATAAATTGTCATTTAGCTTTTTAATAATTATTAATATCAAAAATTAAAGTGATTGAGATTTAAAGAAACTTATGGAAAGTTTTTCAAAACTGAAATGAAAATGAATGCATCAGTAACCCAGTTAAAGAATTATATGACTCATATCTTGATTTTTTAATCAAAATATCTCATTATCGCAACAACTTATTTGCCTGATTTACGACTATTACGTCTGAAATTAACTTATAATTTTTTTTTAAATTAGAGGTTAAGAAACAGACATTTTTAGTGGCCAACTACTAATTCCATCTTGTAATAACATAACATCTTTTATTATAGGTATTTGTTATTGTATGATTTTGAGACAATGTAAAACTGCAACCTAATCTGAACTTGGATGTCAAATTAGATATACTAATTTCACTGATAGGCTTCTGATATATGGAAACTGTTCTTCCACAGCCACCACCCTCTCATTCTCTTGTTCTGTCAGTTAGAACCCTAAGAATAAAGAAAACTTGGATAAAGTTTATAATTTCGTGTAGAACTCTATTTTAATCAATTGTTTGGTGAGAAATACGTGAGGAAAATCAAGTAAACTTGTCAAAAAATTGGTATCGAAACCCTTTCTGCGTAATCGAGAAGAAAAGTCACACCTCTCTTTGTGATCACTGAAGAGGTACATTGGTGCCTGCGCTTTCGGCTTTAACGCGTGTCCAAATCATCTCAGTTATGCAACGGACTATAATCAAATAAATAAACGGCTTTAACGCGGCTTAAAGAATTTTTATAAGGATGTTTGAGACTACCGTAGTTTTTATCAAACTTAATATAAGATTAGTTTATTTTATTTACGTTCTGCATGTCATGTTTTTTTTCTCAGTCGCATGACGAATGGCTTTATTCGCTTTATGTTGAAAGTTTTCTGAATACATCCCTCGAAGCTTCTGATATTTTTTGTAGTCACTCTTCACTTAAATGTTATTTATATTTTTTGCAATATACTATTGCTTGAGCTTGCACCCGATTTCTAATAGCATCTCGAAATTCTTTTTTAAAAGTAAATTAACTCATCTTATGTTTATTTGTTAGATGAGTTGAAAAAAAACAATCAAAATAAAAATAAATAAGTCACGTCCGTTAAGAAATTATTTTTAAAAAAATTTGCAATGGTCCTCGAATCTTAAAGTATAAAATCTTAAAACGTATAAAAGTAATCTGTGAGTGCTCAAAATATGTTCAGCTGCTCGGTACACACATTCAGGTAAAATACAAATGAATGTATGAACAAATACGATATCGACTCTAATGCAAGCTCCTACGAAGTGTAATCATTTTTTTCTGCTCCTGCGTAACAATTAGACCTTCGACAAAAAGCTTCCCTTCGCCATCCATGCGTGCAGTGATCATGTGAGGATCGACCTCCATAGGAAGGATGCACCTTTCATGAAACTCTTCTTTCTGAGCTCCACAAGATCTCGTTCCGACTATGCGCACCCTGTTGCCAGCCAAGTTGGCCTTGACAAGAACGTCGGAAGCCGATACTCCAAAACCAAGGTTAATCACAAATCGCAACCATAGACGTCGCGATTCATCCTCGAAAAAAACGAAATCAACTCCGGTGTCGAGGGTAGATGATTCTGAGCTGCGTGGAAGTGATTCCACCGAGGAGTTTGATCTCGGCCTGTCCGAGTTGACGAGAGGAATCGTCATCCTCTGCGAGAAGGGAACTGGTGCTGGAGTGCGGTAGGAAATGGGCGATCGTCTTAGATGGGGCAATTCCTCGTGAGGCCGGGGTGTACTGGAGTACTGTGGAACAATGATGTGCAGGGATGCCTCCGACTGATCCAAAGACTTGGAGGTTGGAAGAAGACTTAAACTCGTCGAAAACTTTGATCTAGTGGCAGCATGGTTTCTGTTCAAAAATTTTTTCCTGTCTTTTGGCTCTGTTGTCAATATTTGACTTTCAGAACGAACGTGGTTGCCCTCGACGCTGTCAAAGTGGAAGACAATTACGCACGGCCTGAAATCAACTTTTCTGGGCGAACAAGGAACACTTTTGGGTCGCTCTTTGTTGTAAGAATAAGGGCTGTTGTCTCTCCTTTTGATGGTTTGCTGCTGTTTTTTCAATATCGATTTGTTCTCTTTACCCAATACGTGACCATTTATTCTTTGCAGGGAGTTCGAGGGGAATAATTCGAGAGGGGAATGTGAATTCTGCAGGTTGTTTTGGGAATACTGAATAGAACCATTGTTTATCTTATGCTGATTGGAGAACATCTTCTGCGACTCGTTTGATCGACTGTCGGACAATTGGCCTAGTAATACGAATGGAGAAAATTTTGAGCCGTTAAGAACTCCAAAGTTTCGGAAGTGATTGGACGGGGAGTCGAGTGGAAGGCGAGAGACTTGGACCTCGTGAAGCATGCTGGTCATAACTGGCTACAAATGAATCAATTATGTTATGCTTGACTATGTATTTAATAAATGTGATTCATAGTTAACATGAAGCATGCTAATTCAAATCCAGACATTCTGGAGCATTAAGTTTCCACAAAATCCCTCTTGAGCGGGAAAAACAAGTGAACATGCCTGAGCTTAATTAGTGGAAAGGCATTTTGCTAAACTGCAAACATTCCATAGTCAAATATCTCAAAATCAGGTGAGGTTCCTGGCAGAAAAAATGTTGAAGCAGCGGCAGAGTTTACGCGCGAAGACATTAGCTGTCTAATAGGACATGTAATGTTTGTTTATGTGTCAAGGCTCCGTTTAACCGGTCGGCAATAAATCTGCATAGTCGCTGAGCAAACTCGAAATGCCATTTCTCGATCCTCTCAAGTAACCTTTGTTGGTTTGCAATCACACTATGATCATCACCATCGTCAACAATAACATATCTTGTACGTAGACTTAAATCGTATTGACATGTCAACATAATAATCGAATGTATCCGCTGAAAATATATAACGATAACGTCATTAACCAGATACGCAATCACCAAATCTGACCTCCAGTATAGTAATACTTATTTAAAAAAAAGTCATTTTGTTCCACTCCTGCTAAAATTGTTATTATTACAAATAATATTGTTCTTATTGTTGCACCTCAAGACTTTAAGTGCACGGCCTCGTCAATATTTTTCTTCTTCAAGTTATGGCGCTTAAATCAGCTTTAATCCAGAATTTGTTTAACTCAATTCTTGCATTGACCGACATACGAAATATGGTCGAAATATAACCTGGCCGTTAACAAATGAATTTTTTATTTGCGGCAAAGCTGCTTTCGTATTTGCGACATTTAAAAATATACATTTATTATATTATATGTTAAATGAGTTGTGCTCAAATTCCATTTTCAGTCTCGTATTTATATTACTCAAACAAGGCAGACAACATGAAGAGTCAACAAAGATTGTCGGCGTTTAAAAGATATAACAAAAGAATGTTCGGAGAATTTAAAGAGTGCAGTGAACAAACATTCTGTTAATGTTGTTTGCTAGAGAGCTGAGGAGGAATGATAAATGAAAATCAAGGTAGAAACAATAATTATTTGAAAATACATTCAAATTGAATATTGTTCGGAGAAAGTGGACGACTTTGAAATTTCCCAGCACGTTAGACTGAAACTTTCCAATTTAAAATTAAGCGGCAACGATCATTTGTAAATTGCGTAGTTCGCATACCATGGCATCTCATTAACTTGCAAGAATCCAAAAAGAACTTTTCGTCAAAGTAAACTTTCCGAAATAAACCGTAATAAGGTATCAACTTACACAAATAAGAATAGAATTTCGAAGAATCAGATAATATGCACAGATTGAAAAGTTTTTAAAGATAAAAGATTCCAACCGTGATTTAGAATGGTTCTGTTTATACTGGTAACCAATGGTAACAAATTGCGCATCAAAACATTGGGTCCTAATTAAAGGATGGAGATTAAACTGATGGCCGGAATCTAGTAAAATGCAACATTTGCGCTACTAATGCATTGTGAAAACTTGTTCAATTATGTAAACAATTAATCTTGATACTGTCAGTTGCGTGTTTTAAAATAAATCAAAATTTGTAAGCAGGAGCGAAAGTTTAATCTCGGCTAAATCTAAAAAATCTGACGATGTGCAAATGACACTTGTGAATGGTTTAAAATGGTGCATAGCATTTCAAATTCTAAACCAGTTTGAACAGAATACATTTTACAGATTATCCGAGCATTATTCAACAGACGTACCTGTCAGGTTATTTCAAAATGCCACAAAATGTCTGCCAGTTCATCAACGATAACAATTTTTCAACATTTACTTCAATAAAAATGACTTCGATATACACCTTTCATTCCTCGCAGGCTCCTCTTATTTCTCTGGCAAGTGACGTAACTCCAGTGGCCTTAAATAGTAGCAGCAGACTCGTTGCCAAACATGTGAGAGCTTCTTTTATGAACGAAAGAATGTTAACTCCTCCTGTTGATATGTCATCCCCGATTAAGTTCTGCGCTTCGGACCATAAATACATTTTTAACACTTATTTTGTTTGTTATGCATCGATGGGATTGGACCAGTTCGATCATGATTGGTCGATCTCTTGCATAATGAGGTGATGAGTCAGCGCCTGCATGAGTCATAGCATGAATGGCACCTGCTAATTATAATATTACAATAGATATTTATTACACAACAAATTAGAACAAAATCATTCAAGAAAACAATCTAGTGATTCATTTTGCTCGATGTGGATAACCATTGCTTGATTTTTGACGTCTTTTAAAATAAGATGTCAACTTTGAAAAATTAGTTTGTTTACACTCAAGAATTTCTACGATGTGAATTTTATTCCAGTGTACATCGAAGTCAGAAGGATAACATTTCTTCTGAGCTAATCGAGAAGCTATTCTGATTGAGTCATCGTCGGCTCTCCATTCTTTGTGACAACGGCCTTTCTTTCGCATCGAAGGACAATCGAGGACATAGCGATGTCAGGAATATTCCATGATGACAAACATCTATTGCCGAGAGAAAGATAGAAAAAAAAGAATTTAAAAAAAAACACGGAAGGCTCGAGTATGAAACATTTTGATGATTTATTAACATAGAATGATGCTCAGTCGATCGGGATAATAATTATTAATGGCCATCATTTGGTGATTAATAAAACTAATCTTTTCATCACGCTACCATCTAGGTCAGCATGTAGCACAGCATTTACATTTAATTTTAGTGAAGACAACGTGGACCAATTGTCTTTTCATAATTGCTTTCTCATGACTTGGCTATCACAGAAAAATCTGACACAATATCCCTTGATTCTCATTGTTTCTGGTAAAAAGCAAAAAAGTCATCCCCATTCACTGGTTTGGGAGAATGTTTTTCCTTCCCCATATTGGAAAAAGCTAAAATGATTTTGTGCAATCCTGTATAATTTCTCCTCATGTATACATATATAGATTATAATTAATTGATGTACACAATATCCAAGTTTGAAAAGCAAAAAAAGGTCATCGGATGACATCCACGGTCAAGTCGATTGGGGAGATGTACCCCTGGCTCTTGTTTAACACCACCCTCGTGACAAGTTTCAGTATAAATTCCTACGTCTCATTCACATTTCCCAGGTTAATGTAGTCAAAATAAAAAGAATGAAGGAAATATCGAGGTCAATTTTTATAATCAATTGGTAAAAATGCTCTTTTTATTAAACTAAGCTTTGTTAAACTTGAGTGGTTGACAAAAGTGCTTCGCCACATCTAGTAATTACCGCAAAATGTTTTGTTTTAATATTTGAATGGACTGTGACTAATAGAGCCACTTTCTCCCAGTGAATCTTCCAATGAATGTGTCGCATTGCGCACTTGAATATTGTGAATCATCTAAAAATTACCTAATTTCTTGTTCCCACAAAACCTTTTCGCAATAATAATCGCAACCCAGTTTTATTTATTTCTTTTTTTGTTGTTGTAACCTGTAAATATTGTCGCACACCTACATTCTAACCATGAATAACAATTCTCCGAAGTACACAAAGTTAAGTCCACCACTAACAGAATTTCGCACGGTCAAGATTCTCACAGTTCAATTGGGTGCGAGGAGCAGACGATCTCTTAGTGAATTGTTGAGTTCTTTATTCAACGAAGATGTCCATTGCATGCAATAATCTTGATACATTTGACTTTCAACTCACCCAATTTTGGATGATCGAACTATGATTTTCCAAATCTGTAAGGGTCCTCAAAGCAATTTTGCTTGGCTCACCTTATTTCATACTTCTTAGTTCTGACATTCTCTCCTCGGCGGAGATCTCTGGCTCGCCTCTTGACATCACTCCATAGCTCTGCTAAATCTTACTTTTCACTTTCATCAGCCTCCTTCCAGCGACGTCAAAGAACTTCCTTTTCTTTCCTATGATTCGCAAGTTCTCTTCCTGCTTGATGGCTTCGGTTCGCTAGGGCACTTGATCAGTCTGAGCCCGAACCTCCCAAGACTTGTCTAATAGATGAACGCTGTAACTGCCGTTGTTGCAGAGTCACTTTTCACCATCTTTCTCAAACATTGTTCCAGTGCTTTGTCCAACTCTTGCCTTCTTCCCTTCTCCTTGCTGGAGGGAAGCTATGTCCTTTGCTTTGGACGACTCCACATGGGGACCGAAGCTGAATCACACTCAGGTTTGTGGTTGTCTTCTTGTTGCTATTCAACGTTTTACATATCCGCTTGTCAAGGACAGCACGATTTTTCGGTACATTGAGGCTCGACATTTTTTAGGATCCTCCAGGATTTTAAAGCTGTTTTGTTTTTCCATTACCATGTTGTTATAATGTGGGGTCCGTTGCCACTGTCGGTTCTGGACTTACCCATATTGTTTGCCATGAAATTAATATGTCGCCTCAATTAACCTCATGTCTAGACAATTATGAGATTTCATTGAAGAAATGATTTAAATCAAATGTGAACAAAAATTAAATCCGGATGCATTCCAAGCTAGCATTCAAAGATTTGTTGGGGGACCGAACAGTCTGTCCAAAAATTTTTGTTTTTTTCGCTTGTTAGCACGAAATGGTGCTCGGTAACATTAAAGAGGAAGAAGGTTTTCTGTTGTCGTGGCCATAGCTGCCAAAGCACTAAGTGTCATACCCTGACGTATGAGGGTCGCTCTAAAAATATTTTCTTCTTGCATTTTCTGACAACAGTTTTTCATCGTTTTTAATCCAGCCTTACCATCATCATCTGCAAATCCGACTTCCAGCTGGTCGGTGGGATCGTCGTTGTGCGCCACTAAGAATGTCATGCACGCCAGCAAGTGACTTTACACTCCGTTGACTTACTCTTTGATCTGATCCAGATCCATGTCCAACTTTTTCTGTCTTCCGCTTCTTTTATCTTTTCCATTGCAGACAGCTTTCGTTTTCCATTTGCGAAGCTGATTCTCCAAATGGTCGCTTCAAGTTTATTTAGATTGAATTGTCTCTGTTCATATTTTAGCTATGTAAGGATATAAGGATATCAAGAAGTCGTTGTCGGACAGGACGACGATTGAGCGCTGGGGGACCAGGCATATTGAAAATTAATTTCTCATTTGTGTTGTTGCTTATAAGGTCATTCAGGGATTTGGGGGGCAGGGAGGCTATGGCCTTTCCCTGATTTTAGACTAGACGTAAAAACGGTCATCTCCTCATGTTTTACGAGGGTTTGTCCCCTAAATTTTTCTTGAAGCAAAAAAAGACCGTCTTCTCAAATATGAATAATTGATAAACGACGTTGCATTTCATGAGTGTCGTTCCATATCTCCGGCTCAATAGATTAGTGGAACGACTGTATGATGAGTCTACAAGTTTGTTAGGATTTTCGGCAACTAGGAGGTGGGATTCGCTGGTTTTGTGAAGTTTGAAGTTTTTTTTTTTGAAGAAACGAAGTGATCTGGAAGAACCAATATGATTTTACTAAAAACAGATCGTGTCTTACCAGCCTACTTGAGTTTTTTGAAGATATTTATGAGTAGGTTGATCAGGAAAAGGCCGTAGATGTAGTGTATCTAGACTTTGCAAAAGCTTTTGATGAGGCTTCAAAAAAAGCTCAGTGCATGTGGATTGAAGACAAACTATTACAATAGCTGACAAACTGGTTGATAGATAGAAGGTGGGTGGCCTGGGGCACTAATATTTTCGTCCAAATCCAAATTTCTGGACTTAAGTAATTAAACAAAATGACTTAATTTAAAATAGGATTAATTTACCTTTATCGTAGATTTTCAAATTCATGCGAGCATGGCTTTCCCCTTACTTCGAAGCCGTTTACAAGCAAGCCAGCCAACAACACGAGCTCCTAAACCAACGAGCCTCCGAACCCATCCGCTTAGATCATCTAACTAAAGGCTGCAACCTACTTCTCTCTCAAATTGTAACAACTTTCTCATTGGCTATCCTCTAATTAGGTTATCACGACTAGATTCAGACGAGGAGTGATGTCCTTTAAACCAATTCCACTTTTAGATTTAAGCCAGTAACTGATAATCCTCGATAGACTAGAAAAATTGGATTTGATACTTATTGTCAAAAAGTCAAACAACTATATTCCACTTACATACGAAAAAATCAAATCATTGCAGTAACATAACAACCGAATGGAAAACATATCTAAATCATGATCAGAATTTTGATTTGAAAACTATTAAAACTGTGTTCTTAGTAAAATGCCCTGTTCAACATGTTTCAATTTGTTCTTTGATCCAGGAGTTTTCCTTATGGTAACATTCTTATATGGAGAAGGAGTGAATGATCCAGATTCGAGTTTTTGGTTATTTAAGGTGTCAGAGTAAGCACTTATTATCAAACAAGCAGGAGATGATGGACAGGAAGGCTCGGCAAATTGTTCATTAAGTGGGATATGCAATTGATCGTTGAAATATTGGAAATTTCCTGAATTTTGAATCTTCATTGGTGATTTGTCTGACTCCAATATCATAGGCACCAATCTGTTTGTGATTTCATTTTGTTTTGTTGCACTGCAAGTCAAAATATTTTCTAAGCTCTCGTTCAGAGTGATGTTATTCTGTCCAGCAAAAATGTTGCTTTCCTCAATGATGGTGAAGTCATTAAATACCTAGAAATAATAACACCATTTAATATTCTGACAAATTACCAAAAATTATGTCTACTTTGGGCTTTTCTGGAACAGGCAACTCAATAAATATTTTCTTTTTGCTTCTCCTAAGACATGCCAGGCCAGTTCCAATGCCCCTGCTCGGTGTTATTGGTTCTTTTCTGGACTTTGCTGAATTTACAGGAGTGACTGATTTTGGACGGTTTGGTGTCAGATTTTTTGTACCCTTTTCAGGGGTGTTCTAATAAGAAGGAAGGGGATTTAGAATATCCCAAATTGGTAAATAAATAAGACGTTTAGAAGACAAAATATATTTCTTACTTGAGGGGTGGTCTTTCTTTTGAAAAAATTCAAAAACTTCTCTTGCCGCATTGGCTGAAGAGCACTGCTTTTCTTTCTGAGGGTTTGTCTCTTGTTTTTTACCTCACTAAGAATAATCAAATGAATCCTTTATTGCTGATTCATTATAAGAAAAAAAGTGATGCACCAATATGGATGGAATTTGGGTTTTCTAACCCCCAAAATCATTAAATAAAAAAAAAAACTATTTTATTAACTGATAATTAATATCAATGGTTGATAAATATTCCTGGCATAACATTAGAAAAATCATCTCCAAAAAGAAAAAAATAAACATCCCCTGAAAAAATTCAAAGATTAACCAAACCCCCAAAAAATGTGCCACTGAAAACATTCCAAATGAATTCAGTTTGAATCATCATGTATTGCTTCAAAAATGTCAGATCTTACCTGATCTGTTTCCTGAGAATTGAAATCCAATCACTGACAGTATTTTGATCAGAGAATAGAAGAAGAAATTCATTTTTGCATTTTATCTGTATGAGAAATATATCAAGATAATTCTACTTGTGAAATGCTAGAACACATGCTTTAATAAGATATTTGTGCATATTGTACGAAAAGGGAAAAAGGAGTTCTTAATGATAAATGTTAACTTGAAATACCATACACTGAACAGTGACCCTTGTTCCCTGTTGTCTCCAAGGACTCTGTCAACAATGCAGTGATGGAGAGGCATGGTGCAGCAACAGTTAAGAGAATTGTATTGACCACCACTCGCTGTTGGATCCAAAAGTCGAGGTTTAGCATAAATCAAGATGTCAGAGAACAGGAAAAATATCCTCTCGTGAAACTTCTTTCCATCGCTTGAAACCTGAAACCATTGCAATGAGGTCCATGAGTATCAAACCATCACTCAACATTTTACGTTATTTGTTAAGATAGCATGAACTTAATATTATTAAATAATTTTTCATTAATAGCAACTCACTTTTTTCAGAATTCCTTCCTTTATAAATGTCCTTCCAGGAACGAGAATCCTAGACTCTGAAGATCTTGAAAAGCTCTTCTGAATGGCCAACATTTTCATAAAATTGTCCTGCTGTCTTATGTGTTCATTGATGTGATTTGCTACCAAAGCAATTTCTTTGACAGCATCTGATGAATAATAATAGCAAATAACAACATAAATCTGATCGCAAATACATAAATGACAGACAAGCGTTTTATACTTTTTCTTAAACTAAGCAAGGCAGTTAATAACTGGGAGCAAGAACACCTAAAACAGCGACGCACAACCTTTTTTGGCCGAGGGTCAGAAAAAGTTTGGAGAACCTCCAGGGACCCAAGCAAATGAGATTGTATAAAAGAGATTCCAAATTGTTCAGCTCATCAACATCAAGGCAATGCAAGCATTAAGACAAAGTTGTGAACTAGATGGGCTGGCGTTCATAGTAAATCTTGACATCTTAAAGTTAATGAGAGCACCCAAGTAAATGTGACAGCTGAGGCTGCATGTCTGCAAGAAGCTGAGATATCGGGCTGCATGTTTGTAGTTTGCACAACAATGGAAAATCATCAAACAACAAAAATGACAGAGAGTGCGGAGGTACACAGTGTGCATGGAAAGCTATAAAATCATGATGCGTTTGTTTGAAAGTGATTGATGCGGCATAGCTGCATATGTTATGAAACTAATCCATAACTCGACTGTTTGTTAAACCTGTGAGAAAGAATTTTTGAATTTAGAGATTTATGTCTCTGTATTGTCAGTGCTTCCTCCCTAATTTCTTGCTTCATTCACAACCCACAAAAACTTACAGACACCACTGATCTAAAAAATGAATACCTTTCAAGGCTTCAAAATCTTCATGGTTTGCAGAAGTGCATGACAAGAGATCCTCCAGCAATAATTTATATCTGAGTAAATAATTAGTATACATCAAAGCACATTAACACAAATAACATAATAATAATAACAGCAACAATAATAATATAAAACCTTAACAAATACGTTACATCAAATAACACATACCTTTATCTAGTATAAAATTAGCTGTGATAATAACAAGCAATTTCTGTAGAAACTCATCTTGGTTATGGCCTTAACTTTTTATTATAATTAAAAAAACCACCTTGGGATTCTCTGTACAGGAGTTATGAGAAGGGCATTCAGTTTCAATCCCTTCATTTCTGGCTCTCCTTCTTGCTGCCTTCGAAACTTTGAAAACTCTGAAGATCTTTGATCCCACTCCTAAGCATTAAAATAAAAAGTAATAAGCAACCATCAATTTCACAAAATAATTAAACCCACAAGAAGAGTAGCAAGTGCTCGCTCATGGTTCTGTGCATACGTCGAATAGAGCTTCAGGAAAGGTGCTAACAACAAAAATGCTTCTCCCACAGATTTCATCGATAAGTGCGAAGAAAGCTCTTTGCTGAGAGTCATAATCAATTGGATTTCTCCAAATATTGTTGTTAGTACTTTGTCCGGTAGGATGTGAAGATTTTGCAAAGGTTCCATGAAGAGCTAAGAGTATCATTGTTAAAGCATTAATTTAAGTAGTTTAAAAAGCAAAACAATATTTTTGCAAGCATACATCAACAATTAACTCCAAATGATGAAAATAAGTTTCTTCTGTAGCCAGAATCTCTTTGACAACTTTCTGTCTTTTTCTAAAAAGTTTAGAAGCTTCGGCCTTCTCACCATAATTCAAAACAGGAGACATCTCCTGTATTTCTTCTTCTGATATCCTCCTGCAATCCAAAGAAATTGATTCCCTTGTGTGTCTTAAATGGGAAATGAACTCTTCACATGTAAGTCTTCGTTTTCTTTTGTTAGATGCCAATATATTGCAATGATCAAAACTGTCTAGTCTGGTAAAAATTTCGTGATTTGAAACTATTGATCGAGAATCAGTGGTTGAGGATACTGAAATAACATCTGCTTCATTATCATAAGAAATTATACTGTCCCTGAGTAAAGACGTGGATGCATCTGAAATTCTGTCTGTTTTGCTTTCATCTGAAGATGGCGACGATGCATCTTGAAGAATAGAACCTGAACTTTCTTTCTTGACAGAATCAGTTTCACTATCACTACCCAAAGATATTTGCTCACAAGGATTTTCCTTCGAATTAACAAGCCATTTATCTGGTGATTCGAACTTTAAGAAAGAATCTAAATGATCCAAATAATCTTCGAAGGAGTCAAACAAACTGTTTTTCTCATTGGGTAAATCAATTTCGATATTAACACCAGCATTTGGCTCCATCCACTTATAAATCGTGATTACTAGGACTAAAATCAAAATTCTTTTAAAGCTTTTTTAAAAAATATTACGATAACGATCACACACGTAACCGCCCATGCACATACAACAATTTCAATTTCGTTCAGTGTTCCTCTTTACAGTGATTGGTTGAAGTTTATTGCCGAGTCACTGAGAGTTAATGCTAATTTAGCGCATCGGAGCTTTGAATAAGGATAGCATGATGTTTTCAAATAATTTATTTAACTTTATTTATTTGATTATATGATAAACATAGCAATTATTTATAGTGGTTAAGAAGACCTGGATGTGTAATAAACACTCAATTTATTTAATTAAAGTCCGTTGCACAACTAAGATGATTTGGACTGTTAGGTCTTTTGATAGGAGTCCTTCACGTGAATCAAACAGTTCTCAATGGATGCTAGTTCGATGGAATTTATGCGGCTGTGACTTGAAGTCCCGAGGCTTAAATTAACGTTTTTCTTCGGGATGTGAATCCCGCTTTGTTTTCCGTCGTCTTAGAGACATCCGTATAAAAAAGATTTCCCTGGAGATCCCCAATCTCCTCCGAAGGAGAGGTTAGAGGTGCCGATCACCCCTCAGTCTCCAAAGAGGAATTGTGGGAGTTTCCTCTTCGATATCTCCTTGGAAGTTTGCCGGAAGGAGGAAATCGACTTTCTCGTACGGGTCTCACCTCGTTTCTTCAAGTTGAAGTGGAGCTTATTGTTGCCAGGGCCGTATCTAAGGATCCGGAGTTTACGGGTTCAAATCCCCATCGAATTATTAAGCAAAAAATGTTAATTGTAAATTTAAATAAATTTGTTCCTGGATTACTAAGAAATGCAAATGTGTTAATGTCGAAGAAATTGTTTTACCAAGATTGACATCGGTTCGCAAGAGCCTCGTCTACTTGGCTGGGCTTTCCCATCGCGTTTTGGCAGCGCAAGTTCGATTACCGTCTTAACTGTCTATTTATGCATGCGCCGTTGCAGTATTTTAATATTTGCTGTTACAAAGAAACTATAAGTTTGCATACATTAAGACGGTGTGAAGAAGCCATTGAGAGCTTTCGCAGTCGCTCCAGTCCAGGCAGCAGTGACCGGCATAACAAGGTCCAACGAGTGCCTCTCATAGCCGAAGGTAAGAGTTGGATCCAGAAAAACAAAACCAACAGGGACATTCGGCTGATCACTAGATGCGGCCCTTCCCTCGAAAACGTAAGGAGACTCAAAGGACCGAAACGTTTGAAGAAACGGGGGAAACTCCTCTGAAGATTCATGTCGGGCTCCAAGGCGGAGTAATAAGTAAATATTTGGGTTTGGGTTAAGGATAATAATTTAATTTCAAGATGTTTTTATTAACTAATATTAAAATAATTTCATATTGTAATGACATAAATTACCCATTATTTTATAATAAGTATGGCAGTAGTACTAGGATGGGAGAGGTCACTTTTTATAGTATACAAGAAGCAGGTTTACCATCAAGGTCACCATCATTGTCCTGGTTGGATTGAAGACAACCGGACATGACTCCCATATTCGCTAATAAGATGTATGGTGCGCGAGTGCGTTTATATATTAGATTATTTGTTTAGGTTGGCATTGAGAAGAAAGTCGGCCAGTTGAGAACCATACTCTGCTGCAGCTTCCGGCCTGTCTGCAATTTCATTCGACTCCAAGCCATAAAGAAGAAGTTTGCAGGCGTGTTCCAGTCGACCCGAGTTTGTGGCAATGGTTGCAGCCTTGGGCATCGGCTGTATTATTTCCAGATGAGAGAGAACTAAGACATCCTGAAGAATGAGAAAGCTCATGCCACATCAGTTCAGCGACGATGTCTAAAACGTTTAAATTCTATGAGAGCTATATCAGCTAACACCTGGGGAGCCAGTAAAACTAGTCTTTTACAAGTCTATAGAGCCATTATAAGATCGATATTGGATTACAGTTGCGAAAGCGTTCGACCTAGTGGAAAAAACGATGAAGAAAATCTATGATGGCATACAATCACAAGCGTTAGCAATATGCTGTGGAAGCATGAAAGACACTAGCGTCTCAAGCCTATAAATAGAACTCCCTCTTGACCTTAGAAAGCAATTCATTACAATCATGCCACCAAATCAATAGCCACACCTACCAACCCCATAAAAGAATACTACTTTCCAGAAAACAGCAAAAGAACCAAAACTCAAATTAGACTAAGCCAAATCAAATGAATTTCAGCCCCACACGAAATCGTAGAAAAACAAATACCATCCAGCTTGATTAGATGCATCGCAACAAGAAAATCCTCCAATTCCAAAAGACCCCCTGGGTACTAAAATGTCCCAAGATTGATAAAACCAATCTCACAACCCCAGTCGATAACCCACTTAGGATGCTAATAGCCAGAGAAACGATTGAAGATCTTCATGAAAATCTTCTCTGCTACACAGATGCATCAAAAATTGAAGATAGGGCAGAAATATGAATATACATACCAAACAACAAAACAGAAATAAGCATCAGAACTTCATCTCATAGTAGCATATGCTTGACCGAAATGGCTGCAATAGATTTATGTCTCCAATTTCTTAAGCAACAATCTTCGAAACTCAAGATTTTTATTCTGAGTGATTCTCTAAGCTCAATCGGAAGTCTAGAGGACAGAAACAACTCTATATATAGAGTTCTATCTCTAATTTCGGATATACAAGAAGCAGGAGGAAACACTCGTTTGGGTTCCTACACACGTAAGAATTCCAGGCAACGAAAAGGCGGACAAATTAACAAATGCAGCCACCATTAAAGAACAAGTCGAACACATGATACCGGTATCCACTATGGGTGTTAAAAGAATTGTAAATCACAACATCATCAAAGAATGGCACCACAGATGGAATGAGGGCCTTGAAAAGTAGACACTACCATGAAATAGTGGATACAGTAGAAAAACGATACAGATTCCAATGTCTATCGAGAAAGAAGGAGATCTTGATCTCCCGACCCAGGCTTGGAAAATACGCCCTAAACAATTATCTACATAAACTAAGAAGACACGATAGCGGAAAATGCAACACATGCCCTCAAAAGGCTGACACTATAACACTTTTTTTGGAATGTCCGGATCAAGCAAAACTAAGGAGAACTCTAACAACAGAAAGAGGAACGACAACAATAAAGAAGATGCTCAACGACCCCGGAAGTTTGGACATTATACATAAATGGACAATCAAAAATTGCAGAAACTTACTTAAGCTTAAACATTATTATTATATATAATTATTTCTCTCGTGTTATTTTCACTTAACAGTCTAAATCATCTCGTTATAGAATTGACTTTAAATAAAATACCTACTGTTGGACACTGAACTTCGTCCTACTTGCATCATCACACACAAGCTCCAGGCGCACAACACTAGGAACGTCGGACACAGAACTTCGGCCCATAACTCCGCCAGGCCACAAACGTGCAGGACAGCAACAGTGACTCAGCGCATAGCAGTGGACTCCTTTGTTTGAAGTCCTAGCGAAAGTCTATTTAAACAACAGCAGGAGACTCTCGTCAGCCCGTCCTAATCATCTAGTTATGAAATGGACGTTAATAAATAACCAACCAACCAACTCTCGTCAGCTAGCCTCGTTCGTCTCCAACTTCGCTTGGTTTTGACTCATTCCTCGTTTCTGCTTGGCCGCATCAGCTCTTGTCTCGATGGGCTCTCGACGCTTGTCTCCGGACTCTATCTCGTGTTTGTTAATAAATCTTTGTTAGTTTTATGTTGCAGTTACGTACGCAACACTACCAACCTACTTCAGCGTTTATATTATTCTTACCGGATTAATAATTCTTGTCGAGCCCCGACGGAATCCTCAAAGGAGTGACCCTCTCTTCGAGCTGATCCGACGGGTGTCCGTCGGGCAAAAACGAAATATCGCACCTTTTTTCGGCCTCTTGAAGGCCACTTCCCAATATCATTCGCACGCCACGGGAAAATTTACGGATTTCGTGGCGCGTCTAATCGAGATGTCTTTCCTCCTGCCTCACGAACACTCACAGCTTGGAGTTCCTGTCACTCCATATTCATTGGGAAGATGTCTCGACACTACCGGACACTTTTTTAATGAACTTTCTTCTCTCCTTGCTTGACAGACCGATTTCCCCTGAAAAATGGTACATGGATCTTCCAATCATGCCCGTGTGCCTACTTCGATTGCGAAGAATTGCACGACGTATCCTTGGTCCCTCAAGTCTTCACTCTTGGCGATTTCGATAAAATGATAAATGTCTAACATCAACGCTACATTTTTAATGAAATACATGTGAAATTTTTTAATTTATTATGACTAATATGTTACGCAGAACATTTAATGTGATAACAAATTATTTTATTTACCTTTTCAATGGTCTACAATTCCCATTCTAAAACTTTATACATGCACTTTTACACGCTGAAACAAGCAGTATTTCGGTTTAAATGTAAACACCCTTCTATCGATTTATAAACAACCTGCTGGTCTTATTCAAAGCTGTTTCGAAGCTGATCGTGTTGGGTCTAAATATAGTGTTGCTTGAGACAACTACGATTATGAGCTCCATTTACATTTATCTAAATGATAAATGACTAACTTATTACTCTCAAATTGGTTAATGCGGACCCCAGCGGAGTAAATTAAGTAATTGTCTTGAATAAGTTTGGAAGAGTTATGAAATATTTATTAAACTCTGACTAATTAGTTAAACTTAGTCTGTGTATAATTTGTCGTTTATAAATAGGCACTTCAAAAGTGGAATCGCATTCCTTCCATAGGATCAGCTGTTGTTGTAACGTTTAATGGTAATTTTCTGGATTTTTGTGCTTAACATGGTTTTGGTTATGTGGTCTATATACATAGCTGTTTTGATATGCTTCAAATGAATTTAAAGCTAGCATATATACATATTTGGTGAGATATTTTAATGGAAATGTGCCATTAAATCAACATTAAATGAAATGTGTTGAAAAAATTTATTATTTTTGTAATTTAATATGTTTCCAAATGTCGTAAATGTTTACATGGTTGTCTAGTTAAACATTTCCCTCTAAGTTAAAATGTCAAGTTGCTTTAGCATCTTTCATGGATCTTTAACCTACTGAATGATTTGTTTCAGGTTTGAAAGAGATTGATATATGGACCACCAATCATTCTAATTATTTGTGACTTGTGAATATCTTATTATTTCTTAACAAAATAATGGCCAAGGTATTTCCATCTAAATTTGAGTTAGGGCTAGAGAAAGCAGAAAACTTGACTTGCTTGGAAAGGGGTTGCAATAAAACCTTTAAGCATGCATCAGCATTTAGGTTTCATATGGTGAAAGTTCACAAAATCATAAAAGTGAGTGCTACAAAAATCAAAGATCAGAATGTGTATTTATATGTATTCTGCTTGTAGACAAACTCCGATCTACATTTAGCGAAGAGGAAGAAGATGATGTCTGAAGAATGTCAATACCATTGCCCAGAAGAGAACTGTACATATCATTATTGTGGCACTTCTTCAAAGTTTTTTACATCCATGAAATTGTTAAGACAGGTTTGCTTACATGCATTTGGGCATTATGTTATTCTAATTACTTTTCTTTTTATAGCATTATAAACAAGTCCATTGTGTAAAGAAATTTGACTGTGTAATGTGCAAATCAAAATTTGGCAGAAAGTATGATTTACAAAGACATCAAACAAGATGCAGTGAAGGGATCTTTGAGTCTTCTAGTCCTATTGTGATTTCTGACCTTAAGGAGCACCAGATTCCAATGAATAACAACTTAAATCACATCGAGCAATCATCAAACGAGAAGCAAGTCATTAAAAAAGAAGTATCAGAAGAAAAAAAGCTAAGGAAAATTTTACCAAAAATAGTTACTACTCAGTTCTCAAGTTCACTGTGGGACTTAAATAATTTAGTTGATAGAGCATCTCAACATAATGGTACAAATCATGGTGATTTAATGAACAACAGGTTATCTGAAAAAGAAACAAGGAAATCAACAATGACCCAAACAAATGAGGGTTTAATGTTCAGAACAATTTCAACCCAGACTTTTGATGATTTTAACCATATTAAAATGAACAGAAAATCGAAGGGATCACAGGTAAAAATCATTAATGCATGAAATGCGTGAATTTCCTTTATGAATTTAATAACAAATATTGTTTCTCATTAAGGTGCTCTGGTCCAGGAAAAATCAATTAACTGAGCATGAGAACAGTCACACTCAGACCAACTTTCTAACCAAAGAGACTTTATTATCTTATGGATATTGTTTACCTCAGATGACTCCAGATTACCAGATGCTAATAAAACACAATGACTGTCAAACCCAAACCCTACAAGACCTTTGCAATTTATCATCTTCACATTATCTATTCAATAATGGTGAATATTCTCTTGATAAACTCGACCTTCTACCTCCATACATTGATGATCCTGCACAACAATCGACCTATACAGATAAGTCATCAGATATGCAGTTCATTTCAGGCTCTCTCAAATCTCTTTCATCAATCTCCCAACAGACCAGCTATAATGAATTGTTGACAGACATCAATTGCTCTGCAGGAACTCAAACATGCGATCTTCTTTTTGTGGAAGACAATTCACAAGACCAAACACTAAATAACATTGAAACTCAAACTGCTGATATGCTCGGCTTGGGCCCTGAAGAGTTCATGAGTGATCTTGAATATATTGATATCCAGACACAGACAAACTATTTTTTGGATGATGTTATAGATCACAGAGTACACGGCAGATCGAATGGACTGTTTTCAGATACACAAACACAAACTCATTACTAGCGCTGAGTAGTGAAATAGAGTAATTTTATTCTATTGTCACGTTCTCTGTTTTTGTTCTTTTTTGGCCTTAGAACGGTTTAGACTTGCATTAAGCTTCCTCTGAAATGAAAATTTGTTATCACAAGCCAATTTAGATTTTTGGTTCAAATGACTAACTTCTTTTCTTAAGCAGTCCGACACAAGGAGGTCTATTGAACTGCAAGCACCAAAGAATTTCTTGAACGAGTTCTATAATTAAAAAACTTAAATTTGCATTCTGATCTCTAAATAGAATATTTACAAGTTGAAGGTGTCATTCGATGGGTGATCAACACCGTTATCGCTCTAGTTCGGGCGGCCTGTTAGAATTGATTAATAATTATTTACCTCTTCGTGACACGCTTTGAGCTTGTCGATCAGAATGTTGCATTCGTGAGTGTGAAGATGGGAAGAGAGGTCGGGATGCATATCAACAGCAATTCAGAATGTTTTGATTGTCACTAAAACTAAATCCGGATTCAATTCAGTAAGCGAACAAAAATTAAAGTTGTAAGTAATGTAATTTAACATTTATCCATAAATAGATAGCAATGTTCATTCTTATTTTAAAACATTAAAAAAAAATTAAATGATTACAGACAAAGTTTTGAACTACCTTACACTTATTGTCTGCATGGTGCTGAGATAATTAAAACAAAAATTCAAGTTAGACAAAAACTATAATTACTTCACAAAATATGTCGTCTGATTAAAAAGCTAATTTTTAATTACTTTAATTAATAAATTTAATATTACTTAAGATTTTTTTTTTTAAATTAATGTTATGATAAAATTTGAAAGACATATCAAATCAAAACATCGAGACAAATATTGTTATCTTCTAGGTACCGGACTCAACTACATTATCCTTATTTATCCATTGACTTTGTAAACAGATCGCATTTTACAGTCATGCATCTCCGCGCTTATTGTCATTCGATATTAAGAAATTACTCTCTAAAAGGATATTCTGGCAAGTTTGCGATCCAGCGTTAGTTAAATTTTGATTGTCAATACGTGGTTGGGCGATAATAAAAGTACTTTATTTATGGCTATCTTCTGGAGAATGCACCACATTTAATCTACCCACAAAATCGGCATTAATTTGTAAGCTTAAAAACTTGAAATAATTGAGTAATTTTTTCCTTAATTGCAGATGTTAGGCAATGCAGCTCGATGGTTTCGGAATTTAAAAATGTTATGACCAACAATAGAAGGTCGTTATATCGCACTTCTATTGATGATCCCACAAGACACAATCGCCGGCTAGAGTCTCTTTTTTACACAGTTCCTAAAGAACACTTTAGCCGCTGGATGTCAAAGGGTCTCATGCCTCATTATTATGCAACAGCAAATTCTTTTAAGGAAGCATGTATTATGATCAGAAAACCAGCAATTGAGATTGCTGAAAATCTTAAATTGGTTAATGAGAAACTTCCAGCTCCAAAATTTGTCCTTCATGGAAGAATTGGTTGTGGAAAGTCAACAACATTGGCACATGTCATTCATTATGTAGGTGTCCAGGATTGGTTAGTAGTTCATATCCCTTGGGCTCCCATCTTTAACAGGTTTGTTTTATTGATTAACTTGACATTATCATATCTTTAATAAATTTTTAAATGAATATATTATAATACTTTTTAATAATTCTTATAAATTATAGGTAACTACAAATGCATCACTTTGTAATCTCACTTCAAACAATATTTTTTCAAGGAATATGCATGCTGACATCCATTTGAGCTCACACTCAAAAGTACCCAGACTCGACCAGCCTACAATAGCAGTAGCGTGGCTTTCTGATTTTAGGGCTATGAATGAACCACTTTTAAAGAAGTTGGATATCAGAACTACAGAGAATTATGTTTGGACAATAAGGGATGAAAGCAAATCAAACACATCTTTATGTGAATTAATAGATTTTGCTCTAAGCCGACCAAAATATGCAACAGATGTCATGGGTATTATATTAAAGGAATTAAAAAGCCAATGCAATGCTGGAAAGTTCAAAGTTCTAGTGGCTGTTGATGGTATTAATTCTCTGTGGGGAGTTACAGTATTTAAACAAGAAGCAGACAGATCCAAGTTAGTTTTAAATAATTTGTAATGAATAGTCAATAATGAATGTTTCTAAGTTGATTTATATTTTTTACATGATGACAGGAAATACTCTCCAGATGAGATCTCAATCATTCACTTCTTAAAAAAACTAATAGCAAATGATTGGAACAATGGAGCAATAGTTTGCACAGTGGATGGAAATGCTGCTTCAGTTGCTGATGAAAAGAGGTACCTCCCACAAGATTTATTGGGTCAGAGTGGATTTGAAAGCTTGGATCCATTCCTGCCCGTTTTAGTGGATAATTACACAGAGAAGGAGTTCTATACCTGCTTACAGTACTTCTTTGATCATCATTGGTTTGTTAAACCCTACAGTCAAACAGATGAGGGTATGGCAGAAATTAAAGCACTCAGCTGTAAAAATCCTAGAGCAATTTATGAACTTGGAGTCTGGATGTGACAGTAACTAAGCAAAATTTTAAAGTTAATAAACTAAACCTGAAGTGGTCTTTCAAATTTTGTGGTAATTTTTTCCTACACATTGCCCAAACTGTAAAGTGGTAATTTATTTGTTTCAGGTATTTTCTAAAACATGTATTATTATTATTAGGAATACATTTTATTATTACCAAATAAAAACTAGTCTTGAGTAAACTGCCTTAGACAAAGTAACATAGTTGTGCCTTTGCACTTGAAGGACAAAGACAACTTAAGGCAAGCTTTTGTATCCAGTTTAATCAAAATGTAGAAACATGGTAAAAAAAATGTTGTTACTGTACACACTGCCTAAGTTAACCTTTAGTAACAAAAAGTCAAGGTTCTTGAGACCAATAATGCTAAGATCACTTTCAATCTATCACAACTTAAATTTTGGACCAAGACTACTTTATGCAGGAAGTGATACGTCACTCGAACCGACGGTGGTCTTGGAACCTTATTCGATCAAAGTTTTCAATGCGCTACATTTAAAATTGTAAGTGCTCTGGTCCATATGCGGTTGAGACGTGCGTTAATAAAGCTTTATATATTTTAGACACAGATCATTTAGTTGGATACCAAAATCACGTCAAATTTCAAACAAATAGGAAGGCATTTGTAATGTTGGTAGGTTTTATTTCACAAATCCAATTAAGCAACTAAGTCGCGTCAAATATTCTTTTCGTTCATATGGGCACAAGTGCTGGTTGTACAAGTACCTACTTGTTTTCAGTCCCGTATTTTTAAAGGGTTGTTATGGTCCCACCCCACCCCTATTACTAGAAATAATTAAAAAACTCAAATCCTCAAACAAATGTACAATTTCTATAGGACAGGTAAATAATTAAATAAAATTAATTAATTAGGTTTTATGTCAACTATTATTTAAAAAAAAAATTAACATGAACTTTTGCAAATAAAATATTTGAACACCTATAGGTATATCCTGTATCCGGCCCAGATTGACTTAATAATGACCATTAGTACATTTTAATACATTTGCTCTTTAGGCAAGATAATAATAATCTAATAATGCTCTCTATAAGAGAAGTCGCAGAAAAAATATGTTGACGAATTCGTGCAACTAAGAGCCTAAAGTTTTGTTGTTGTAACGTTATTAGCGTTACCTTCGATCATAATTTTCATGTTTTTTGGAGTGTTTATAAATTTTCAATTAAAACACTCAACTTCAAAACGCCTTTACTTAGTTGAAAAGCAAGAAATGCACCGAGTATTTAAGCACCTCTAACTAAAATTCATTACCAACTACATTTTGACACATGTTTGAAGTCCAGCTTTTTCCAAAGAGGAAGGGGGGAATCTTTGCAAAAGTTAAAGAGATTATCTTTTTTTTTTGCTTCTAGCCAAAATTCAGGGGGACAGACCCTTGCAAATGACCTGTTTTTGCAGCTAGTCTAAAGTAAGACGTCCAAATGACGTCCCTGCTGAAGGCATGAAATATCCACAGACTTATGTAGACTGTTATTTGCTCTATATATTTCAGATAGAGAATTGCTTTATATATTATCATTTCTAACAGGTATAAATTTAAATGAAGCGCCTTATTAAGAAGTTTTCGTAAACGTTCTTAGCATTAAATGTAGTACGGTCACTATTTCAGGGTGCTTTACATTGGTAGGAACAGAAAACGAGGAACTCCCATGCAAACTCACAACCATGCACAATCTCTTGGCACCTCCCCCTTTATGGAAATGTTTTGATTTGGACGCGTCCTTCACATCCATCCATTTTACTATCGGGATATGTTTTCGCTAATGGTGTTTTGCTTTGGACATTATTGTTCCAAATTGGTAGCATCATCAGAAATCTATTGGTGAGATTTTATATCATGCCGTAGCAGTGGGATTGGCAACGCTGACTATCTCTCAGATATATTATATATTGCAAATTTTGCAAATTAGTTTTGCAAAAATATTTTTAAATATTTTGTGCGAATAAATTTGTTGTTGAATGTGAAACGACGACTAATGTGGTCTTCCTAACATAAGAGTGAAACATAGACATAAAATGGGGATTAATGCAGATTATTATATCCAAAGTTAAACTTGGCATTTGCTTATAATGTTGGTGTTTTAGTGACACAAATGCTTCACAGATTTTATCAAAAATTAAACCATGTTGATTGCCTGTGATAGTAAATATTTTTATAGTTTGCATTATTTTCTTACTCATTGCAATAATTAATCCCCTGCTGTTAGCAAAGATTTTAAATAACAATAATGATCACTACTTACTTACAGGATGAAATAAATTCTGCTAAACTCAAGATGGAATCTTTATGCTCAAGAAGTAATGTTTTGGAAGAAAATGGGGATACCCCATTTTCTGAACTACCCTTAAACTCCTCTCAGATAGGCATGAATAATTCTTCACATAAAATACATATGTCAAATGAGGAACAGGCTTTTGTCAGCAGTGAGGATGATTCCTTTGCCAATGGAAATAAAAATTCATTTCAATGTGCTTCTGAGTTGCCTCAAGAAAACAAGTCTGTAGAGGGAACCCCTTCAACAATGGAAAAAATAAGCATGCTTCTAGGAGCTCATTTCCCAGAGGATTCCAAGCTCCTTGCAAATCCAAAGGGAATCATAAAGTCATATTTGTCTGTTGCAGCAGCTAATGACCCAGACAAATTTGACTCTTACAGGAAGTTATGCGTTGCTCACGTTAACGAGTATTACAAACACCTCAAAGGTGATGCTGGTGCCTTGTGTCTGGTATGCAATGTGCCATGTCAACACTGGAACACTCTACAACGCCACCTTCAAACACACATAAACTTTCGACCATTTTCTTGCGAGCTATGCGGAAGAACATTTTATAGCCAAAGCAAATTGAAAAGACATCAAGTCATTCATAATGACATCAAACCCTATAAGTGTCCGGTTTGTGAGAGGCGACTCGGAAGACCAGAACACCTGAAAAGGCATCTTCTCGTCCACACTGACTCTAAACCCTTTGGATGCTCAGGTTGTTCTCATACCACCAAACGTCTTGATGGGATAAGGAGGCACATCAAAAGAAAACATGGTGCTGATGGTGCAAAGATTGTTGAGATTGAAGTTCCCTTTGATTCTCAGGTACTTAGTAACGTTCAGCAAGCAGTTGTGTCCGCAGAAAGACCATCTATAGCACTCAAAGTTAAAAAAAAGAAAAAGAAGAAAAAATTAGGGATCGGCAATTCCGACCCAAATGCAAATACGACATCTGTTTGCCCCAATGGCTCAGAGTCTGGTTCAAATTTAATAGGTTCAGAATCACGTTCTGGTAAAAATTCTTTAGAAGGAACGAATGCATCTCAGAGTGATTGCCTTCCAAAGGGCAATGATGATGATCTATCTGATGTTGGCTCTGGTTTTGGAGCCTGTGATCTGAGGATGTTTACCAATGACTCTGAGGCTGGATTTACAACAGAGAATCAAATGAAAAATTGTAAAGAAAGATTTCCTAGCTGTGGTCAAAAGCTTTCTCATGTGAATAATGAAAAGCCATCATGCAGGCTTCTAGTTCCATCTCATCCTATGCATCTCCTGTATCAAAAACTAACTCGCTCACCACCAATCACCGATGATCTCAATGCCCACAGCAACCCACTGAGGACGACTGGCAACAATCAGAGTTTCAACTCAGATCTGAGGAATCTGCCCCATCCTGAGATCTTTCCAACCAATTCTATTCCCTCCGATCAGCAGAGATATCTTCCGTCCTCTGGCAATGGTACACCAAATAATTCCAGGCACGTCAACTCCATGCTGCTCAACCCCTCCTCAGCAAACTCAAATCTCAATCATTATTCTCATCCATCTGAATTGAGTTCACTTCCAGCTGAAATGATGATTTCTCAATATTTTCAAAGTCACCAAAGGTTTGCCCCTCCTGTGTGGGGTTTTGCTAATCCAAATTATCCGAATTACTGAACATTTTCTGAAGACATTAATTTAAAATTATGTTGGAATTTTTGGCTATTATTCAGCATGTATAAACAAAACATCTAGATTATCTTCTATGTAATTGTGCTGTATATATTATCATTCTATTTGACTTTCTTGTATCATATCATGTATGTTCCAAAACAAGTAACGGTCAGTTCCCAAGTTTTGAATAGACGATCATGTTAACTACAGTGGTTGTTTTTTTTTAATTCATAAGTACGAAGGTCTTTTTGGTCTTGTTAGGTTTATATAACTTTTAGCTGTTTCCCAACAGCAACAAAAGAATCAACAGCTTTGTTGACTTCATCTAGAGAATGAGAGGCTGATAATTGGACTCTGATTCTGGCTTTGCCTGAAAGTGGACACAATATATTCAAATATGTGAATATCCAGGTCATTTGTACTAAAATCAAAAATGCCAGTTACCTTTAGGAACAACAGGGAAGGAGAATCCAATGACAAATATACCTTTTTCTGAAGTTTTAGAAAAAGAGTTAGAGAATTATCGTATTAAAAAGATATTTTCTCACCTAGCATAGCATCGGCAAAAGCCACCGCAAGTTTGGCATCTCCTAGCATCACTGGGCAAATAGGATGGTCCTTATCACCCTTGTAAAAAAGATTATTTGTTACTATTTGCTATTCAAATATTTCAACAATAAATTATTACCAGGACATTGAAGCCAGCATCTGCCATCCTATTTCTGAAAAGGTGTGTATTTGCAGCCAATTTATTGACGAGATCAGGAGATTCCATTATCAGGTCTAGTGACTAGATAGGAAAAATCATTTTATTAATGTAACCATAGGACATCATCAACAACAAGTTTTAATTTATTTAATGCATATGTATGTCTCCTATCATGTACCAAGTCAAGTTGTATCAAACATTAGTTACATTAAACTTAATAACATAACCAGCATATACTTTAAATAAAATTTTTGGGTATGCTAAAAGCCTCTTGTAAATTTCTCTTTTAAAGTTTTAAAGGATATCTAAGTAAAAGGCATGGATATATTGCACATAAGCATAGAATTGTTTGATATAGCAGAATCTTGTCAGATGTTTTTATAATAAATTACGTTATAGTCTGAAAAAAACCTTAGAAGCAGCTGCAACAACAGCTGGTGGCAAGGAATTTGAAAATAGATATGGTCTTGCCCTGTTTCTCAAAAGATCAATAAGTATCTTTGGCCCAGTTGTGTAACCACCTTTGGAAACAATAGTAATTTACTTGTTGGCATAGCATAAGAAACCTAGTTATTATATAATGAATCACGTGGTGTGCGGGGTTGGCTCAGAGGGTAGCATGCCTGCAAATTATGGTAAAAGCAACCAAAACTGTTATGCAACTTCCACAAAGCGCCTCTTGGACGCGGCGCTATATAAATGGTTGAGCACCCCCGATGCTTGCGCTTGTGGCACTACACAAATAAAACTTATCATTATCTTAGCATTACATATCATAGACTCATGGCACCTGCTGCTCCCCCAAGGGCTTTGCCCAGAGTTGAATTGATGATGTCTGATCTTCCATTTAGTTCAAAATATTCTTCTGTTCCTCTATAAATAAAGATTCAGATTTTGTAGTATTGGCCTTAATAATTTAATGATAAGTTGCTTTGCTGACCTTCCTGTCTTGCCAAAAAATCCAGTGGCATGACTTTCATCAATGAAAATTAATGCATTGTATTTTAGAGCAAGGTCGCTTATATCCCTGAAATAACAATTCTTTGTTATTAATTACATCTACAAGTATATGAGTCAACTTGTCTCTGCAATCTAACTTGAGGGGTGCAACATTGCCATCCATGCTGAAAACTCCATCGGTGACAATGAGCCTCAACCTGCAGCCCTGTGTTGCAGCCAGTTTGCTTTCCAAATCTGAAGTTTGCATGAACATGTAAGTAAATATAATTCCCATTCTAAAACATTTTACAGGCATTTTTACTTCAACTAATTATACCCAAAATGATTTACAAAACAAATTTTGAAAAATAGAGGCAATCATAAAACAATCATAGAAACAATCATTAAAAAAAGCTGGCCTTTCATGTCTCTGTGGAGATAGCGATGACGCTGAGCTTTACAAAGTCTAATGCCATCTATGATAGAAGCATGGTTCAATTCATCAGATATCACAGCATCATTGTCATTTAGGACTGTCTCAAATGTAGCCGCGTTGGCATCAAAGCAGCTGCTGAAGAGAATGGCATCTTCTCGGCCATGAAATTTTGCTATCTTCTTCTCCAACTCTTTATGAATATCCTAAGTTTCAAATGATAAATTTGATAAATTTTACTTCTTTTTGCCATAATCTGCTTCTAGTAGGCAGATATTTAAATGTAGTAAATATTACTTATATTGCTTATAATGCATATATTTCATAAAAACCAAGTGATTGACATGCCTGAGTTCCACAAATGAATCTCACAGAACTCAAGCCACTTCCATGGGTGTCCAACTGTGCCTTGGCAGCTTTAATGACTTCAGGATGACTCTAAAAATATCATTTTGAATTTCTCTTCATATATTTGCAGATTTATTTGATGCGAAAAAAGCAAAAAATTACAGAAAGGCCAAGGTAATTGTTAGCACAAAAGTTGAGGACTTTGTCTTTGCGAGTTGTGACCCCAATTTGTGAAGATTGTTTTGTTGTTATGATTCGTTCACTCTTCCAAACACCAGCATCTCTGATCCCCTGGAGCTCGTCTTCTATGATTTTGTAGAAAGCAGCTTGAGTGGAACTCGAGCATCTTGGGGTAACAAACCCAAAAATTTGTTTGGCAAAATGAAAGTTGCCACCTAGAAAAAATATCATTACCACTTTAAGGTCAGGAGCAATTCCATTTAATTTTAATTTCAGATTAAGATATAATTAACAATTAAAAAGATATTAAAAGATATCTAGATAATATTCGACTATAATTGAACACACGTTCCATGCTTTATTCATAAGTTAATATGAATTCACTAATCGATGCAATTGTGTTTAAAAAATTGTTCATTTTGTATACAGTTGGATCATGCTTACTTTTCTTCAGAGAATGCATGATGACAAAACGATCGCAACAACTGCAAGCTCACAACCGGTCTCACTAAGCACACCTGTCCGACTAAAGCTTATATCATCTGCTACACATTTTATTGCAATTTTATGTGGCCTAAGTTCTGCTATTCGGCCGTCAGCCACGTCGCCTACTCTTTTGAAGAAGCTGTTTGTTTGTTTCATTGTTTCATCCTTTGTGCGAAACAATAGGTCCTTAAAGTAGTCAGTTTTCGAATGATTCGTTGAAAACTTTGAGAAATAATGCGCTTCAGATCGGAATTTTTGCTTGCTTGGTAATCTTATTATAATATTACAACAATAATTATAGTATCAGCCGGAGCAACTCTGACTTTAGATCGCATAACTGAAAAACAGTAGTTTTGGAATAAAGCTGTTAATGGCATAATGCAAATGCCTAAAATCAGACTAATCGACACGACGGAATGTTAAAAATATTAATAACCTTATTTATTTAATCAGAAGAAGAATTATATATGACTGTACTAAATTTAAGAAAAATCATCTGCTACTCAGATCACTGAATTCGTAGTTAAGTTCATTGTTAAGCTGGAATCTATCGGTCATATTGTGAGCTCATAACTGCTTCACTGCGTTTTGATTGGGCCCTGAACGTGGACTTGACTGAGTTCTAGGTTCTTGGTTTCCTAGCTTCGCTTTTACCTCACTGGCCACTGATGCTCCTGTCATTTCGATCGAGAAGGGCTATCATGACCTCTTGACCGTTAACCTTCAAAATTTCGAAAAGCTCTCAAATATTAATTTTCATGGAACTACAAATTAAAAATTTAAAAACAAATTTTCCGCGCTTTTCTTTAAGTAAAGTTTTTTTTTAACAGCTTCAAAATTCAGTCCATCGCCAAGTTCCTCTAGATGATCGAAAGCAGTTTTTTTATTAACATAAGTTTGGAGAATGAGCGATCACAGCTAGCAGCACTAATAGCCTGGGTTAGGATTATAAGCGACAGAATCCCCAAGGTGATATCTCTGTACGAAGCTCAAAAGTTGAAGGGGTCCATCGATGCTATAGGTTCCCGAAGCTTCCACAAAATACTTCAATCTCTTCCTTTTGGCAAGGAACTCTTTTTTATAATAATTATCATCAAACATAGTGTGAGAAAGGCATATTTGTTTGCAAGACCATGAACTTGCTGAATATTGCTAGATATTTTCTCAGTCAATCTGTCGACAGCATTTCCCGTCTCAACTTAGCGATGTATTAGTCAATTCTTCACCATCTATTCGTTTCTTTTTGCGGATTCAACACTCCATGGTTACCCAATTTCAGAAAAGAATTTTTTGGATTCGTCTATTGCACTGTCTCTTTCTACGGAATAACGCTTCGCTTTCCTTCACTCTCTTCATTATGGACCTCCATTGAAAAGTCACACAAAGATTATGAAAAATACAAAATGGATGGAAACTTCAGACTACTCACGAATAAAATATAAAATCTGGTCTTGATATAGAACGAGTTGACTTTATTTAATATTTCACGTACATCAATCGATACGTTATACCAAATTGAAATCTGATCCTTCAATGGACATAACAGTAAAACTTGCAAAAGTGGGAGGCAATTTTTAAAATTTTTATGTATTCTCTCAAAAAAACCGCCTCTCCCTTGATATGCCACTGGTTTGGACAAACAACTAGACTATTACAGTAATACTATTACTTGAGCTGGGAGCTGAATATTGTTGGACACTGAACTTCGTCGCTACAATATTTATTTATTATTTATTATTTATTTGATTATTACATAACTGAGAATACTACAATATACACTCCGCCCAATATATATAGGAAGTACCCATTTTGAGACGATATCTCAACTAATACATTACGAAAATTTCTAAACTTTTAGTATGTTTTGTAAATAGTGCTTCAAAAATTATGTATTATATTTGGTGAAGTATTATTTTTAAACTTATTAAAAAATTCCAAAAATGTGCCCAAAAAAGATAGGAAGTAAACGTCAAAAGTCAATAACAACAATAACAATTTATTTTTTTAAAAAGTTATCTGATATGAAATTATGTTTTTTTTCTTTTCCATTATTTCAAAACACCTTTTGACTATCGATAAAATTAATTTTAAATTAAATGTATTTTTTTAATTTATTTCATTAATTTACCACTTTCGAAGAAAAAATTAGTAGTTGTGATTTCGCCCCCCTTAAATCCGCTCAACGGTTCCAGATCCGCTGCTCACCTTGCAGAAGGAAAATGAGTAGTCCGAGGTCCCGCACGTTTCTTCTGCATGTTCTACTGCTTTCTCTGTCTCCGGTACATTCTGCCTACGTTTTTAGCTTTTTTCAGGGGCGGAAAAATGAAGAGAAGAACATCTTTTTTGAGCCCGATTACTCTAGCAGCGGTCCGCAGCGTTCGGCAGCGGTGAGGGGGGTCCGGTTTTACGCAAAATTTGAGTCTCGTAAACATAGAAATTATATAAATGACACATAAAGTTATTAAATTACTCCCTTTTGAATAGAGATATCCCACTTCAATGCGTCACGAATGATGACCGCCCAAGCAGTTCGTAGGGTTTCCGACGTCGCCAAGTAGACCGTATGGGCTGCATGGAAACCTATTATAGCATATATCATCTTGTAGGGCTAGTAAATATCTTCAAAATGAAATATACTATGGCACAATTCCATGTACCAAAGTTGAGATATCGTGCCTCAAAGTTTTACATACGACCGAATCACTGCGGTTATATCTCGTAGCATAGCCATTTCGTTCTTTTAGTTGTGGATACAACTTCAGAAAGTTTATTTCTATAAGATCCTTTAGGAATAAAGTCCAACGACGAGGAATTGTTACGGGAATTTAGAAATTTCTTGACAACCTTAAAGCAAGCCTTCAAGGACGTATCTAGTTATTCAATTGGCAAGCTTCCACCAATGAGACGATAGAATGATGGTCACAGCTGCGGCATATACATTTGCAAGTTCATGTTGAGGCTGGACAAGGAAGAAGACGTTTGTGGTGAATTTGACGAACATATGCTGAGGAGAGAATTCATGGACAACATCCTCCAAGCATCTGAACAGTTAACCAATGTATGCCTATATTGCTGACAATAAGACGGAGACACTACCTGGGTGCAATGTTACAATTGCCAGCGTTGGGTACATGTCAAATGCACCGAAATTGTTAGAACATACAAAGAGTGGACTGAGGAAGAATTTCCCTGTATATTTTGTAAAAAAATAAATTAGAGTATTGTTATATTAATGTGGTTAACTAGGTATTTTGGTGTACTTTATTATCAATAATCGATGGAGCTGCATAATTGCATTAGACAACAGATCAAAAATGTTATGATAATTATATTACTAATTTTATTGTAATTATAACCAAAAATTAATTACGCAATAATAACTTTCATTACTGCGCCACCACAATAATTATATTATGAGTTTTAAGATGATATCACAACAATTCCATGTTTTACACTTAGGCCACAAGATATAACCGCAGTGTTTCGGTCGTCTGTAAAACTTTGAGGCGTGATATCTCAACTTTGGTACATGGAATTGTGCCATGGTATATGTCATTTTGCAGATATTTATTAGCCCTACAAGATGATATATGCCGTACTAGGTTTCCATGCAGCCAATAGGGTCTACCTGGCGACATCGGAAACCCTACGAACTGCTTGGGCGGTCATCATTCGTGACGCATTGAAGTGGGATATCTCTATTCAAAAGGGAGTAATTTAATAACTTTATGTGTCATTTTGAAGATAAATGTCAGCACTATAGTGCTAAATAGATATTGTAGCAATCACATGTTTTATAAGTCACTTAAGCCACAAGATATAACCGCAGTGTTTCGGTCGTCTGTTAAACTTTGAGGCGTGATATCTCAACTTTGGCACATGGAATTGTACCACTCTGGTATATGTCATTTTGAAGATATTTATTAGCCCTACAAGATGATATAAACCACAATAGATTTCTATGTTAAAAAGTTTTAGTTTATAACAAATTATTTTTTGCAAGCAATTTTTATAATAATAAAATTTAGTAAATTTAATAATTTTATAATATTCAGAAAGGTCATTATCTCCCCTTTCGAAATATGTATCATTTATATAATTTCTATGTTTACGAGACCCAAATTTTGCGAAAAACCGGACCCCCCCTCACCGCTGCCGACCGCTGCTAGAATCACCGACATGAAGTCACTCTTCCTGAGCTTGCCATGGCCTTACACTTTAAGACTGAAATGAAATTACAGCTAAATAACTGTATTCGTCGCTTTATTTATTTATAATTATTTATAATTTATATGATAAATAAAAATAGTAAATAGTTTTAAGGAGTTGAACGAACACAGAATACTTATATCACTGTGTTGCTATTAGAAGATTCCACCTCCATCGCTCCCCTATATAAATTTAGTAGTTAGTAAGAAATTGTTTAAATAATTAAATCTACATACTTATACTGATTGAACTGAAATAATTTCAGATATGGTGGGTTATATTTATAGAACAAATCATAATCAGTGCTACATTCTAAACACACAATCTGAAACACATTGAGGTAGAGAAAGTTTATTTAATATAAATCATGATACCAAAGAAATAAAGCATTATATCTTCAGAAAATTCCATAACCTTTCAAAGCAAAAATTTATGTGTAAATGACCCAACTTAACTAAATTACTTATAATATAATAAACCAGAAAAAAACAGTTTAAACAATGTCACTTCCAATACAGAAGATAAATAACATAACACATTATCCCTTGAATATCAGATTATGCCATGCACTTAAAACATTGTTACATCATTTGCAAAATGCCCAATTTTGAAGATATTTCTCCAGAAATTATCTTGATTGATATTGATGCAAGACAGTATCATCCATAAAACAGTCACCACAAATACATTTACAGTTACTCATCACTGGCCTAAAGACATCAAGATATCACAAATATAATTTATTAGTTTAAACATTTGATTACAAGAAGATAAATCATGATGCATCCTTAAAATGAAGGTCGGTTGGTGAAACAAATTAGAGATTACGAAAGTCAAAATAATTGATACAAACAAATCACACATAACTAGTGCGTGAACAGAACTCTGTTGGGACTCACATCAAACTCAAGACATTGTGACAATGGGAGAAAAGAGATAAAGAAATTCTGGTCAAAATCTATTGCATTTGATTTGAAAATGACCAACGTCCAAAGCCTCAATTAAGAGTTAACTGAGAGATTAAAAGAAAAAGTTAAACAAAAAGATGTATTAAATATGATCCCTCATAGAAACAAAACTTAAAAATACATGATATGGTTTGCTATACCGATAATCACCACACAGCCATCAATGCATGCAGCTTTGTAGGAGAGGCTCAGTAATTGTTTCTTCGTGGTTGCAGTCAGATTCGATTTGAGGAGCATTGCCCACATCAATATCAAGCTCCTCTTCATCGTTGTAAGATTCATTTCGATTTTCATCTTTGAGATGACATTTGATTGTCAAGACATCCTTGAGAAATCAATTTGTCAATCTTAATGTAAGAAAAATGAATATATCCATAACCTCACTTTTAATTAATATGGTTACATTTTGTTCTTAATAGCTACTGAAAAATACAATTGTATGATAATTTAAACCAGGGGCATCAAAACTTTTCAAGCTGAGGGGCGCATTAACAACCAAACAGCAGTTTGAGGATACACTACATATGAATATCCGCATTAGTGGGAATGGTGAAATTGTTTCCTAGATGCCAAAACAGCAGACATTTCTGGCTTTTGATATGATGTCCCTGATATCAACAGTGAGATAAGTTTGTTCTCAAATTGTTCTTCACTTATTTCATTCTTGCAAATGTTTCTTCACACAAAACTTTTGTTATCCCAAAGATTGAAAAGTAGCTTCATGCAAAAGTTTTGAAATTAGGAAAGTCTTCCTTTGGCAAAACCGGTAAAAATCCACCAGTCCTTCTTTGAACTTGTCCTTAAGTAGTTAATTTTCTTGCAACTCAATGATCTCCAGCTGCAGTTCATCTGGGCACATTTGCTTGAAATGGATTTTGAACCAGTCTCACTTCTTCTACCTTTGAATCCAGGTCAGAAAACAGCTCCTGATACTGCAGCTGGAGGTCTTTGATCATCTCGAATGCAAATTACATGGAGAACTCATCTGTTGCTTCAGCTATGAAAACCTTGCACTGCTGAAAGTGTGTCAAGTTGCTGGCCTGTTCGAAAAACAAGACAAGTTTAGATCTGAAGGCCTTTAGGTGGGTCTATAGATCAGAAACAATATTTTCTCTCCTTTTGTTCTTAGGTTCAGAAAATTTAAATGACTAGTTATATCTGCAGAGAAGCCAATTTCCAAAACCTACTCTTTATCAGACAATAATAGCTGTGGCTTGCCTTTACTTTCCAGGACGTTGCCTATTTCCGTTCTTGATTTAAATATTCTGCTCAGAACTCTCACAACTTAGTCGTCTTACTGCTGTGTAAGATGGTAAATCTTGAAATTCTGTATCTGTATCTTTCCACATGTCTCCGAACCATCTATGGTTGAGGCCATGTGACCTTATTAAATTCGCCCTCTTCACCACAGGATTCAGTCCACAAAATTGGCACACAAGGCTTATTGGTGAATAATACAGTGCAGGAGCATTGGTTATGGAATGTTTTTCTCATTAAACATCTGCTTCACTTGTCTAACCAAGCCTTTCTTTATGCCACTTATGTTCTTTCAACATCAACAGTCAGGCAACTGAGGTTAGTCCAGTCCAAGTTATAATCAGCAAATGTTTTTTATCAATTCATTGAATATATGCTCTTCTATACCTGGCACAATACACATAGATTACCATAATTTTGTTTTGTAAATAAAAAGATCTCCGAGGGCCTGATGAAAGGGCTTTGAGGGCCTCATGTGGCCTGCAGGCCTTAGTTTGGAGACCCCTGATTTAGAATTAAAATATTTTAGAATCAATATACTCGCCCATTTTTATTTGCTCTAAAATAGCTGACGAGAAATTAAGAAGCAACATAAAATTAGGCTAGTCAAAAGTGTTAAAACTGCTGTAACCATAAGAGGTAGATGCACTATGTAAAAAAGACTCACAAAACTGAAATCTGAAAGAATTTCTTGGAGATATTTGTTAGGAAATATTCCACTTCCTCCATGGTAGGTCCCATCTCTGTCAATTCCATGAAGTCCAACATTATTGAAAGATTGCAATAAGAGTAGTCCTATTGTGCCAATGACATGGGAAACCCAACTTCCAACCAATTTTTTAGGTAGAAAGTCATTAACCCAAATATTCCAAAAGCCCCTCCAAAACATGATGTTTGCCCATGTTAAAAAGATAAATATGGTATCTTCATAGGCTAACTTTAACCAGTATTTGTCATCAAGCTGTTCAGCCATCCAGGAAAGTGGAACTTGTAGTAATAAGAAAATTAGACTTGTTGTGAATCCAACAATGAAACAAATCCAATCATATGATTGATCTTGAAAAATGGTGACATCAAGCAACCACCAAACTGCCCACCACACAATTATTGAAGTTGTGACTACAACGAACTGTGTGAACAAACAGTCGAAGGTAAAAGAAAAAAAGTTCTCATGCTGAAATGAAATAATTAAAAATTATACATTAATTTATTGATTATACTGCCCATGTCTTTGATTTTTTGTGACTTACTGGAGTTCTAAAAACAACATCAGCTTCCAAAAGATTATCAGATGTGTCCAGTCTCAAGGCAATTGGAGCACCAACAGCTGTTCTGACAGTTCTCATTAAAATCATAAGTAACTGACAAACAATATAGATACATAAAACAATGTATATAAATCGTGGACTATTGCTGTCAAAGATAAGATCCAACATATTCCATATCCCTCGCCAATAGCATAAAATAGCCCAACCATGTATGTATAAATGTAAACGAGTGATGAATATGTACGCAGCAGGAGTATCTGATTTCACCCATTCTGCAAGTTGAGGCTGCATCAATAATTGAAATGTACAAACAGTGGCCCCCAGAGTAAGGCTGACCATCGTACTGATGTACTCATTTTCAGGAAAAAAATATTCATCTTGAAGAACCCAGGTGCCATCCCAATGTAAAACAGATAAAGGAAATATAATTACAGTGCTGATAAAAACATCTGCAACCATTAAGCCAAATCCACAATGTTTCAAAGGCTTGCAGTTCATAATACCTGCAGAATTAAATTAATATGCGGCATGTTAACCAAAAAAAAAGCATATTTTGGAATTACACAAATTCTTATACATACCTTATAAGTCCAATTGCAGTATGATCCCAAAACAATTTCGCTCACTAAATTCGGCCCATTTATGATATTTAAATATTGAACTGATTATATTTCTCTTGGTGATTGCATCCCTGAAGGATTCAATCATTAATATGCGGTCCTTCTCCACAAATTTTAATTAAACAACTGTCGCAGGGAAGATGGATAATGGCAACACAAACAAAGCAACGAGAAATATTTAAAAATAGTGAAAATAAACTTATTAATCATAAATTTAAACGCAAGTTTGTTAAGCGATTATATTAAATAAATATTTAAAAATTTTTTTGACACTTACATTACTTTTCAGTTACAAATGTCTTCTGCTTGCCTTTCAGCTTACAGTGCGTTGCATAAACTTGACCCAGGTTCAAGAAACACACAATTTACACAGTTATCTAATTACTGTTGATTTTTAACCCAAACATCCCTTATATCATTCACAATAAAATTTAGCAGTAAAATTTGAATACTGTGGAGATTTCCTCGATAAATGCCTTTGATGTTTTTTTTAGGTTTTCGCGGCTGAGCATGGAGTCTTTTCCCGTCCAGTAAATAATTTTTATTGCAGGAATCACAAAAGTTGATTATTATAATAAGGCTCTATATAAATCCAAAACTCACTTATAATAATAAAATTAATTTATAAAGCGACATGGGCATAAATGTTTTTTTTATTAACATGTCTGTTGCATACCTAGAAGATTAGGACGGTGCACCCGCGGCTGGGTTTGAACCCCGTGCTGCCATGGTGAGAGGAGCAGCCGTTAGGCCATGCGGGCGCACCATTTATGTGCGTAGCGTCAGAGGCGTCTTTTGTCTTCGCTGTCCCATGTCCTGAAAAGGTGAGTCTTGAAGGTGACGCTTGAAGAGTTCCAGCGATTTTTGGGCTCTGACGAAGGAAGGGAGTCTGTTCCAGACAGCAGGAGAGGCGTACATCCCTCTTATTTATTTATTTATTTGATTATAGTCCGTTGCATAACTCAGATGATTTGGACTTTAATTAGTGCTAGTAAGTTAAAAACTAAAAAGTATTAGGATAATGAAATGCATTAATTAATTATAGTAAAATTGTAAAGGGTTTAGAGTAAGCCGCTTCTGTTTCTGGAAATCCACTGATAAATGATGTCCACACTTGCTGGATTGCTAAGCATGGACGTCATTGTAATGTTGTACCGATATAGAGATTGACAGACAGGAACGATAGGGGATCTTGGTTTTATATGGCGGCGTTGAAGTGCGAAAATAAAAAGGAACGGTTGTTGGTTTTTACGAACAAATAAAACAATAGAACATCACATTGGCGACGAGAATTTCGAATAGTTTGCACCAATTTTATCGACAAAAATCGGAAGTTTGTTCATTTCGGATAGACGCTGTTGTCTGGCCTCCGAGCGTTATCGAAGTCATCGAAAGCTACTATCGATAACACCATTATCTAATCCATGGCTGAAGCACTACCAACGTTTCCGTCGTTTGTAGTCGATTCAGACGACTCAGCAGGAGTTCGATGGACAAAGTGGGTTTCTCGCTTTCGCAACCTGATGGTGGCCGTAAATATTGTTGATCGCAAACGTCAAAGAGCTCTCCTACTCCACTACGCGGGTGAGGAAGTCAACGACATCCTTGATACTCTTCCAGATGCCGAAGCTGCAGAGGGAGAGGATCCGTTCGAAAAGGCTGTCACTGCTCTCAACAAGTTTTTCACACCAAAGCAAAACATCGAATACCAGATCTACACGTTTCGACAATCTAAACAACAAACAGATGAACCACTAACAGCCTACTACACCCGTTTGAAACAACTGGCAACCTCATGCTCTTTCGACAATGTTGATCGTGAGATAAAATCTCAAATCATCCAAGGTTGTTTATCAAGTACACTACGCCGTAAAGCCTTATGCGAACCTGACATGACTCTCACTAAACTCATAGATGTTGGTCGTAGTTTAGAACTCTCCGATATCCAAGCAAAGAGTATGGAGAATGAGCATGTTAACAAACTGAGACTGAATCGCAATAAGCAGATTTGCAACAATTCCAAGAAAACAGCTGACATGAAGTGTCACAACTGTGGTGGCATATGGCCACACGAGGGTGGAAAGACATCGTGTCCGGCGCATGGCAAGTACTGCAATTCGTGCAAGAAGCCAAATCATTTTGCGTCACAGTGTCGTTCGAAAGATGGTGCATCACAACAGCCGCCACATCAGCGACATCGCGACAGCATATCACATGATAGACCGCAAAGCCGACTGCCGAAAACCCGTCATGGCAAATACCCTCGTGTTCGCCTTGTCAATGCCGACAGCAACGGAAGTGCATCTGACAACAGTGAACATTCATCTGAGCAGAGTCGTTATGTGTATGCACTGAGCGTTCATTCAAATCGATTGGACACCAAAAGAAATCTACCACACTTCTTAGTGAATGTAAACAACACTACAATCGATGTCATCGCAGACTCAGGAGCAAGTGTAAGCATCATGAGCCAACTCGATTTTTCTAAAATTAAACCTGTACCTCAGCTGCACAGCAACTACAAACAAGTATTTGCATACTGTTCGCAAAGCCCTCTCAAGGTGCTAGGGACTTTTCGTGCTGTGGTTAGATATAAAGACAGAAAGTCAGACACACTGTTCTACGTCATTGATAGCAAGGAAGGTTCTCTCCTAAGCTGGGAAGTATCTCAAGCACTACACCTACTGCACGTCGTGAAACCGATTGGTGAACGTACGACATCCACCGATCAGATCGTCAATGAACTCGTCACAGAATATGCTGATTTATTTCGTGGTGTTGGTAAGCTGAAGGACTTCCAAGTCAAACTACACATCGACAACGCCTTACAACCAGTCGCGCAGCCTCATCGTCGGGTGCCATTCCATGTTTGTCAACAGTTAGAAGATCAACTCAAGCATGACGAAGAGCTCGACATCATCGAAATGACAGAAGGAGCTACTCCGTGGGTGAGTCCAGTCGTCGTCGTACCCAAGCCTAAGAGTGAAACTGGCCAAAAATGTGTGTGTGTAGATATGCGCCAAGCTAACACAGCAATCAAACGAGAAAGACACATTACGCCTACTATAAATGAACTGATCAGTGATCTAAATGGTGCAACAGTTTTCTCAAAATTGGATTTAAATCAAGGATATAATCAGCTTGAACTTGCACCTGAATCACGTTACATTACAACATTCTCCACGCATGTTGGTCTGCGTCGATACAAACGTCTCAATTTCGGTATTTCATGCGCTGCAGAGATTTTCCAGAATGCAATCCGTGAGACACTCAGTGGATTAACGGGCGCAATAAACATTAGTGACGACATTCTTGTGGTCGGTAGAACCGAGCAGGAGATGTTCAACAATCTGCGTGCCGTGTTTCAACGTCTGAGAGAAAAAGGGCTAACTCTTAACAAGCAGAAATGCGTCTATGCGAAGCGCACTCTCGAATTCTTTGGTAACGTATTCACTGAACGTGGCATCATGGCAGACCCGAAGAAGATTCAGTCAATTGTTAACATGAACATGCCAACCAATGCATCTGAAGTCCGCAGTCTACTCGGGATGACTAATTATTGTGCTCGTTTCATACCAAACTATGCTACAGTTTCCGAGCCACTACGTAGACTAACACGACAGGACACACCATGGCAGTGGACCAATGAGCAAGAATCTGCACTCGCACAACTCAAACAGAAACTATGCAATGCTCCAGTAATGTCGTATTTTAACTCTGACAAGCAAACAGAAATACACACTGATGCTAGTCCAGTCGGACTCGGCGCCATCTTGATTCAACGTGGAAATAACAACGAAGAACATATCATCGCTTACGCCAGTAGATCGTTGACTGATGTCGAACAACGATACTCACAGACAGAACGAGAAGCACTCGCAGTTGTTTGGTCTTGTGAACATTTTCATATATACATCCATGGCAAGCCAGTGACCATTCATACTGATCACAAGCCATTAGTCAGTCTGTACAACAATCCAAAATGCAAGCCGCCAGCACGCATCGAGCGTTGGGCACTACGCCTTCAACCATATGAGACAACCATCATCTACAGACCAGGTCATGACAACCCAGCCGACTATCTATCACGACATCCAACTTTGTCAAGTGACCGATCGAGTCGTGAAGAACAAATCGCCGAAGAGTACGTCAACTACCTCGTGGGTCATGCAGTACCGAAAGCTATGACTCGCATTGAAATTGCCAGTGCGACCGTCAAAGACAAGACACTGCTCGCTGTCATCGATGCGATCCGTACAAACGATTGGTCACACATCGCTAACATAAACACTAACGAGTTTGACACGTTCGCTAGAATGCGTGCTGAACTGTGTGTCAGTGGAGACAATATACTACTACGCAATAGCCGCATAGTTATTCCAGAGTCACTGAGGGAACGTGCAGTCAATCTCGCACATCAAGGACATCAAGGCATTGTCAAAACCAAAGCTTTGATTAGGGAAAAAGTCTGGTTTCCTGGGATCGACCGTTTGGTGGAAGAACGCGTCAAAGCATGCATTGCCTGCCAAATCGCCGTCGCAACCCCGCATCGTGAACCACTACAAATGACCCAACTACCGTCATCACCCTGGAGTGAATTGAGTATTGATTTTGCTCAGTTAACAACTGGTGACTACCTACTCGTGGTCATTGATGACTAATCACGATTTCCTGTGGTTGAAATTGTTCAGTCAACCGCAGCAGCCAGCGTGATACCAAAACTTGATCGCATCCTATCAGAATTTGGTTCGTGTGACATTCTGAAGTCGGATAATGGACCCCCCTTCAATGGTTTTGAATTCACCCGTTTTGCTGAATATATGGGTTTCAAGCATCGAAAGATAACTCCGCTATGGCCGCGTGCCAATGGTGAGGTCGAACGATTTGTGAAGACAGTCAAGAAGGTTATCAAGACAGCGCAACTCGAACACAAGAATTGGCATCAAGAACTGAACATCTTTCTTCATCAGCATCGTGCCACACCTCACAGCACAACTGGTCGTCCTCCTGCGACAATGCTGTTTGGACGTCCCTTCAAAACAACTCTACCATCAACAGAATCATCTACAGTCACTGATACACAAGGCGATAGAAAATTTCGTGAGCGAGATGCTCTCATGAAGTCGAAGATGAAGGACTACGCTGACAACAAGTCCTATGTCAAACCTTCATCAATCAGCGTGGGTGACACGGTCATTGTGAAACAACCAATCACACACAACAGATCACTCACACCGTACATGCCAGTACCACACACAGTTACGTCAAAGAACCACTCGATGATCACTGCTACACGCAACACTGACGGACAATCAGTCACCCGCAACTCGTCACTCTTCAAAGGAATAGATAACCGTTTGTCGGGTTATGAAAAATTCAAGGAACCATCCGAAGACGTGGTGGAAGGTGATGTCACATCCAGTGATGTCATGCCGCAAACTGCTCCGGAAGGCGAGTACAGCACACAGCAAGATCAGAACGTTGTACGCCGCTCCAAGCGTGAACATAAACTGCCCGCCCGCTTTGCAGACTATGTTGTGAACTAATATTTGACTAGGTTTTCCAAAAAGGGGAGGGATGTAATGTTGTACCGATATAGAGATTGACAGACAGGAACGATAGGGGATCTTGGTTTTATATGGCGGCGTTGAAGTGCGAAAATAAAAAGGAACGGTTGTTGGTTTTTACGAACAAATAAAACGATAGAACATCACAGTCATGTCGGATAGATTCGTATACATTCTGATTTCTCTCCTCGGGGCAGACTGGGCGTACATCCCTCTTTTGTTTTATTAACGTCCGTTGCATGTCTAGATGATTAGGACGGTGCACCCGCAGCGGGGTTTGAACCCCGTGCTGCCATAGTGAACGCGTACATCCCTCTGTTTGCGAGGGATGATCTATGATCTGGTTGGTGAAGATGAATGGTGGAAGATGAAAGAAGACCAGTTGTTTGGAGACGATCTATTAGGTGATGGAGATAAGATGTCGCTAGAGTGGTATATGTCATGAGGGCGATTTTGGAGGTGATACGACTATGAATCTGCAACCAGTGCAATTGCTTTAGGCCGTACATACTAATGAGGATAAGGTTAAGAAAAATAACATTGGCAAGCTTGTTTTGGACGCGGGGAATAAATTAAAGAGGCAGACGTGCCATGAAGAAGGGAATGGCAAAATTCTAGACTGCAAGGGCAGAAGTTATGTCAACAGAAACTAGCGCACGGATGTACCGGATCGCCCAGACGAGGTTATTGCAGGATTTGACAATATAAGGAGAATGTTCTTTAAAAGTGAGGTGCGAATCAAAAATAAAACTGAGGAGCTTGAGAGTAGTAAAGGAAGGAAGGAGAGTGCCAGCAACGTTTATGGAAAGAGGAGGCGACAGATTTTTCAGACGAGCGGGTGTGCCACAGAGGCGTAGCTAGGGGGGGCAAGGGGGTACATATGTCCCCGGGCGCCAAGATACAGGGGCGCCAAAATGAGGGTTACCTAATTTTGGCGACATTGGTAAAACAGGTCACACTCACAAGCTAGCCAACAGCGGCGGCTGGAGCAGGGCAGATATGAGCCATCGTCTGATACGTCTGCCATCCAGACCTGGTTGATGCTGCTGCCAGCTCAGTGAACTCAGTGAGCCCCCACCACTGCTGCCAGTCAGGATACGGATTCTGCATGCACTCTGCAGTGGCTACTACTGTAATACTACAGTGTTGTTGACGAACTTATTGTGGTTTAAAACAGATTACACTCTATTAAGGTATATTAAAACTTTTTATCAGAGACTGGTTGTGAGTGTTCTAATATAGACAAAGATAAACAACATTCGTGAAAGCGTGAAAACGTCAAAACAATACTCCCATTGGTATCAGGCTAACGCAAAGTTGCACTGCAGAGAGCGCCCCCACCAGGCTTGGACTGGGCCGGTGGCCGCCAACTGCCAAAAGAAAGTTATTATATTTTTAGTTTTAACTGAAATTACCGTTGATTATATGATAGCTTCAAATAATAGTTTGTATTAAAAATCAAAGAATCATTTTTAGGTTATATCGAGATATATTCAAAAGATGCTGCAAGCCTAGAGAAAGTCATCGTCGAGAGACTGAATTCTGATGAGATACCTCTAGCCGACTGTCGAGCTCAATGTTATGACAATGCTTCGGTGATGACTGGGCATATATCTGGCCTTCAACAACAAATATGTGACAGAAATCCTAGAGCACTGTTCGTCAACTGTGACAACCACAGCTTAAATTTAGCAGGTGTATATTCAGCTAAGCAAGATCCTGTTTTTTTTGGAACACTTGAAAGCATATATTCGTTTTTCTCTCATTCAACAATTCGTTGGGAAGAATTAAAAAGAGCTCTTCCCATAACAGTAAAAGAGAGTCTGAAACACGCTGGAGTGCACGATCTGAAGCTTTTAAAGCTATCCATGAAGGACTGGATGAACTAGTTAGATTGCTAGAGAAATTATCGGAAGACTCCACTATGACACCTGAAACTAGAAGTGGTGCACAGCAGTTACTGGCCTGTATATTGAATTTTAATTTCATAGTTTTATTACACTTCTGGAATGTCGTTCTTGGAAAAATTGATCGTGCACAGAAGCGCCTACAAGATCCTACCATGAATTTCAAGGAAGCTGCGACTGATATTGAATCTTTGGAGCAAGAATTTATCAAGCTTCATGATGATTTGAGCCTGGCTGCGGTCGAAAACGCCAGAACAAAATGCACAGCATGGGATATTCCGGTAGAAAGAAGAATTAGGCGACGTAGGAGAATGCCTGGAGAACTGGCAAGAGATGCAAGACTCTCATCAGAAGAGGAAGTAATGCGTGTTATGAAGAATGTGTTCGATCGTCTTCAACAGGAGATGTGAACACGTTTTTCAAGACTCAAAGACCTGAACACAAAATTTGGATTTCTGCTGGACGTTAAGACTCTTCTGACACAGATGAAGATGAAATTCGTCGAAGTTGTGCAGATTTTGCAACTTTCTACGACATGGACATTAATGGCTACGAACTCTTCACCGAAATTGGGGACTGCAGAATGCTGCTGAGAAAGCGAACTGAAACTCTACCAGAAACCCCTTTGGATCTCCTTGGTTTTATTGTGCTTTATGGAAGCGACGTATTTCCGAATTTTCGAATTTCACTACAAATTTTGTTAGCAATAGCGGTTTCAATTGCAAGCTGTGAACGGTCATTCAGCAAATTGAAACTTATTGTCATATCTGCGTGCATCAATGGGACAGGATCATCTCAGTGATCTTGCTCTTCTTAGTATAGAAAGAGAAACGCTTGAGAAAACATACTTTGATGACGTTATTGATCAGTTTGCAACTGTTAAATCAAGAAAAATAAATCTATTTTAAACACTATTAGACTACTATGCATGTAAATCATCTTAGACTGACTGATTGGGTGACTGATGCGCTACTATTTGTAGAATGGTTTTTCACTTTTAAATGGATGCCTTGTGCCATTAAAATTTGATTTTTATTACAATTTCAAATTTAGTGTAATATAGTAAGATTAAATATATAGACATGGAAAAGGGCGCCAATTCTATAGTTTGTCTCCGGGCGCAAAATACCCAGGCTACGCCTCTGGTGTGCCAATGGACATAATTTCGCATTTCTGCGGATTCAGTTTGAAAAAGTTAACGAGATACCAATCATTGATGGCATCCATGCACTTTCGCAGATTTAGGAGTACTTATGTAATATAAACACTTGAATTTGTCTATTTCAGAGATATCTAGGAGATTCAATCGATTTAGAAGGGCTATAAGACATTACTGGGATGATCCTGAAAGTTATAGATCAAAACTAGTCCAGAAAGACCTCAAAAACCTTCTGAACGTGAAAAACGAGTTGTTCTCCGTGAAGCTTCCAAGGGACTTAGCTCGTATCTTATAAATTATTATTGACTTTCATATAATTAATAATTTGAAGAGTTGAATTTAATAAACATGAAAATTTATGCTCCCTAGTGTTTTTTGTTCCAATACGTAATTTTGGGTATTTTCATTTTTCCCGAAAATTGCACGAAATATTTGTCTGTTAATAAATTTCATAAGTATGTAAATATAATTTTTTTGCTACATTGTGTAAAAAATGGCCTATGAGAATTCTATAGATGAAAAGTATTGTCAAGAAACCTAATTGGGCAAATTTTTGCAACTCATTGTATTAAGGAGGGGCATTTTGAGATAATCTAATGAAACTGGATAATGTTAAAATTAGCATCTACCCAAAGACTACCCTTCGGAATCTTGAAAAGATTATTTTGAAGAGTTTTGAAATGTTAATCTTACAATCCGTAATCATTATTTTTCTTCTTAAATCAACATCCATTTTTGCAGCATAGGAAGGACACTATAGCTAGGGATATCACGTTCTTCACTCGAAGCCCGTAACAGGTAGTACCGCTGCCACCACCAACACCCAGTTCTTTACCAGAAACAAGGAATTGGAACTAAATCTTTATTTACAAGCTAAAATCTTAGACTAAAAACCTCAGGAAAACGTCAGAAACCAGTCATCAAAACTATTCTTATCAGCCTAAAACAGCTCTCACCGAGCCAACATTTATACACGTTGGACCTGATTAGCAATTCTAACAAAATCTACTAAAATATCAGCCAATCTTAACCAATTTTATTAAAATATCAGCCAAAATCATGAAAAGGGTCAATAAATTAATATGCGGAACGATAAACCAAAAAGCATATTTTGGAATTCAAATTCTTATGCATACCTTAATTGCAGCATGATCGCAAAACAATTTCATTCACTAAATTTGGCCCATTTATGATTAATTATTATGATTCGGCCCCTTACACGCTTACCAGTTGATTAAACTAGTTGTCCTAAAAACAATAATCATTATTTTAAATTACCTCCGCCTGGAGTTTAAGAATAACATTGGCTAGCTTAAACAAATAATCGAAATCTAAGGAAATGCACTCGCAAGCCACAAATGTTCCTATTAATTGCAGCACTAGGAATCATTGACTAGCTAATAATAGCTAGCTAGCAACATAAGCTTTATAGTTACTTGCACTGTGATGAGAGCAAGAAAAAAGTAACAATTAGATCATATAGGAGCAAACCAGTGGGAAATGCCAAGCTACGTAATTGCAACGTGCATGGTTCCCGAGAACACCGAGTATTAAATTTTAAGCATTCTTTGCAAACGAAAATACAAACTTTGATGCCATTTATCATTCAAGTGTCAGGAATTAAACACCATTGAGAACATTAATTGAGGTTTAAGTGAAAGATCAAATCATGGTCTCTGTAAAAAATTTGTTATTGTGTTCAAGAGCTTTTTTCTCTCTTTTTACCAGCTCCTTGATTCGCTCTGTCTCTGCTCTTATGTGGTCCAAATGGATCTCATTCACTACAAGTTTCTGTTCCATCATTGTTATCAGAGGCATGTGGATGCATTCAATTATCTGCACCATATTCTTTACGTAAACTGCACATGAAACATCAAGTTATTTAGGTTGTTTATTAATTTCTTAAACTTTCAATGGTTAACCTGCTTCATTAAAAATCTTACTAGTAAAATCTAATGAAACTGATTTGGTTTTTTCAAAAAGTTCTTTTTCTTCTTCTTTGAGTATTTTTGGAAGCTCACAAAAGCATTCAATGCAAGATCTACAAAGACCGACTGATGGAACAATCTCAAAATCAACATCTATTCTCTCGTACCTAAAAACAAAACAGTAATTTATTAATTTTTTTGTGGAAATAACATACTATAATGCTTTAGTGCTTAAAACCTATCAGGCATGGTATTTTCAGACTGGAAACAACACACTTGTATTCGATTCACCTTAAAGTAAATGTTAGACCAATGGCAATGGGTGGCAACGCTTAATGAGAAATAATGAATCAACAATTCAAGCAGTTTTTACCTTATTGACTTTATCCTGATTAAAAACAGAAAATATAAGACCAATAAAACCAGAATCCATTAGTTGATAGGATGCTTGCGTGTGCACATCTGCATAATAATAAATTTATTTGGAAACATTTAAAAAGCATAAAAGGTGCATATATATAAAACAGTTTCAGTATATCGTATCTTCTAATAATAGCTTATGTCATGTTAAATAATCACCAATCCTTGATGGCCATGCTGTTATATGTGGGTGAGAATGGTACCATCCCACTATCCTCATTGGCTTGTTCAAGGCATTACTGAGCATCTAAAGCCAATATGAGATATATATGAAGTGGGAATCTTAATAAAGGTTCTTGAAATGCAACTCTAATTTACCTCAGCTTTATTTGAAGCATTGGACAGCTGTTCAGGTGATATTTCAACTCTGTCTTGTCTTTTGTCAGATCTTCGCAAGACCATTACTGATGAAATTGAACAGCAGAGGCCTTCATTCTTACATAGGTAAAGAAATTTAATTATGTAATAAATGCAAAATGTAATGCATGCATAGTCTCAGAGGTAATTTTTGTTAGCTATTTACATATTAATAAAAAATATTAAATTCCAAACTAGACTTATTGAATGATAGTTAATAGCATTTTTTGGTGTACTTTTTCGTGAACTCAGTTTTAGACAAAGCTGGATCGAGCAGAGTTATTTAGCATTAAATTATAAATTGCTGTCTGTTTATATTGAAACATGCCTTAAAGATATCCTGGCATTCTGAGATTTTTTGAATAATGTGCTCTATTATTAATTAGCGACATTTAAGAATCTAATATCCTTATACATCCTAAACACAAACTACGTTATTACTTCACCAATAAGCAATCCCATAATTTCTTGTCTTTCGGTAGAAAGTGCATGGGAAACGCACATCCAATAAGCATCAGCTGTCATGACCACTTTCCTGGACGCCATTATATTTTTCAACTTTAGTCTAATTGCTAATAACTAGCCCCTTACAAGCGAAGATCCGGCCCCCACCAACTGATGTTATTCAAAATTAAAAGTAAACTTCAGCTTATCTTCACATAAACAAAATAGCTAGCAGCCCCGAATAAAGGCGAAACCGCTTATTTTACAGCATATCGAAATATACTTTTAGAACGCTCAACAAATTATAACAAAACTACGAGAAATTCGCTACGTCTTTACAGCAAGCAGGGCTAAGCGAACGCAGACTCATCCAAATTGTATGCTCCATGATCTATTCGGCAGTTTTAAGCCACCACTTGCAGCAATTACCTAAATAATCATCAAACTTGATTTCACAACTTTATTAATGCACAATGTGTGAACACTTCCAGCTAATGTAAGTCGACTTCAAAGCTGCCGTGAGCACAAGGTTTCATCTACCAGAAGATGATGGTGGTACCATTTTGCGTATCTGAGCATTCAACTGCAACAACAAAGAATTTTTAAGAACACATTAAAAATATCTTGTGACTCAAATTTACTCAAACCTCTTGGAACTTAAGAATATTCATAATAAAGAAGTCTCCATATCTCCTTTCAACTTTTGTGTCAGCAATATGAATCATGTCCTAAAATAAAATATATGACATCAAACAATGTCAAGCAATAATCTCATGTTTTTAATATTAACAAGTTCAATTAAATTAATCTAACTTCATTATAAATAAAGAGGTAGGTAACCTTATCAATATAAAAATCCAGGTCAGACATGGACTGAAACTCTCCATCAATGCAGCTGCTGCCTTTGGTCCATGCCATACTGTGCATCTTATGCTAAATGCCACATAAAATGTATTTAAATTTTACTTAATATTACTTCTATTTGTAACACAAACCTTAAATGACATGAGATGGTTGATGACTTCAGACTCTTTCTGCACTCAAAACAAGTTCATAAGCAAACATTTCACTAATTTTCAAAAATGAAGACAAAACTCACCATGTCCAAGAAACTGGCCAACTTAGAGATTGGCATAGTTGTGTAGAGCTTGAGATAGCTGTTTAAACCATAAATTTAAAATAATCAATAATGCAATCTAATTGAGTGAATAATCTGCAAAAACCTCCTAATGGTATTGATCAATTGATGGTTCATGACTTCTGCCATGAACACACTCAGCTGTTGGTTATGGGGTTCCTGTCCAATGAAGAATTCCAATAAATAATTATAAATTAATTTGAACTACAATCTACAGACTATATATGCAACCCCAACCTTGTAGTTGTTTGGTGTAATTTGATTTTCCCAATTTGGAAGAGTAGCAAAGAGAAATTTGGGGCAAGCAAATTGAAAAGAACATTCAAATTCATTCAAATCTCTGAAAACAAAAATAAAAACACTGAAATAAACTGCTGTGCATATGCACATGCATATTCCATTTTACCCTTTCTGCATCTTGATCATACGATCAGCATGTTTATCTCTAATGTGGGAATATATAGTTTCATCAATTGACATTGGATGAAGAACCAAGCAGATTGCCAAAAGAACTTGAATTTGATCATTTTGTTTGTTCACCTGATTGTAGAATTAACATATTTGTTTTCAATAAATTTATATTACACCCTAATATGTTCAAAATGATTATAACATACAAGGCAGCTCAATGCATATAATATAATATACTATATAATAGTTGATAATAGAAGGAGTTGGAGGTGTTGATACTTGAATCAAGCCACAACTTTTAATAAGCAGTGATTTAACAAAATAATAGAGAATAAATTTCTACATTGATAATTCAAATCTAAAAATCCAAACAATGTCACAAAACTTGAAATAAACTTACTTGATCATACAGATACAACTTGTTTTGGTACAATTGCTTAGTCTTATGAATGAAAAGGAGAGCATTGGTGAATGTTCTTATGGCATCCTGGTACCTCTTCATCATCATGTAGGCAAATCCCACATAGTAATACGCAGTCATGTGACATGTTGGAACAAACATAAATATTGGCTCCTGCAGGTACAATATTCAAACATTACACAATCACGTCTTAAACTTCAATTCAAGATAATAGTAATTAGCATCCAAAATACCTCAGAGTTGAAATCAATCCTCTCAATGACCTTGAGAGCCAAGTGATAGTCTCCATGCAATGAGTGCAACCTCAGCAATCCAATTAGACTGAAGTAGCCGAGGTATTTGTACAAATCGTGAGAGCCAAATTCCCCAGGGTCCTTACTATCATCTTCCAGAAGCACATTTATGTTGGATTTCTCAACAAGTGAGTGTAAAACATTGAGGATCTGATGTACATTCCAGAGGTTTGTATTGTTCCTCAAAACCTCCAACTCTTCCTCCTTCTTTTTGGCCATCTTTGAGCAATGCTGATTGAATGACTGATACTGGAATTTAATAAAGAACCGAATTATTCACGATGAACTGCTTGAGTAAGACTGTTTATTTGCAGATAAAAACCTGATATATGAACTCATCAATAATATCCCAAAGCCACTGTTGAGGGAGTGTAAGTTTGACTGGGTGAGTTGCATCTGCAGTAAAAATATGGCAAACCATTTTCCCATGACCAAAAACTTCTAGAATTTAGCATTGAATTGTAATTAAAAAGTGAAACTTACCAATGATGTAATTGAACAACTGGCAATAGTTCTGGAAGCTCTCAATTCTTTGTGTAAAGGTTGGGACACACTAAATAAATTTTAATGCATTTAGAAAATATAAAGTACAATCACATTTTCCAACCTACCTTAGCATATACATGCCTGTAGTATAGCTCCTTGTACAGAATTAAAAATATGCTATCTGAAACCAAAAAGAAAAAAATTTAAAATCCAAATTTAAAAAAACATAAAAACAAGATACATACCACAGGGAATGATTCTTGCAACATCATCTGCTTCAGGCCATTGGGAATTGTTAAAGAATCTCTCAGTCAACTTATTGAATCTGCAAGTTACATTAAATGCATTATGCTACCAAGACCTCAATTTGGAATAAAATTGCTCACCCATTTTCATAAGCATTTTGGATTTCATAAACATTATGCTCATGTACACTCTTTTGAAAATAGCCCAAAAAGTTTTTGATGGGGTCTGGCAAAATGTAATTCTTTTGCATGAAGTGCCTCTCATATTCATGATCCTGTGTGGGGTCACCTGCATAAATTTAGTACATAATAAAAACTTGTCAATAAATTGTTGAAAAGTAGACTGTAAAAATTATTACCCGATGGTGCAGTATAATCTGGTATCTGGGCCCTGTACCCATATTGAGCTTCATACTACAAAAATGGTTTACGTTATAACAGCGTTTCGGTCTTCAATTTGTCATATACTGGACAAGCACCCGTAACAGCGAACTTAGTACAGGCACGTTAAACCCGTATGGTGATGAGGAGTGATGCACGAGAATTATTTTCCAAAAGTAGTTACACAATATTATCTACTAAAAATATAAATAAGTGATTAACCTCGTCCTCGTGATATGCCTCACTTTCGTGCCACATACTTGCAAAACAAATGGCGTCCGAATTAGAACGAAATTATACCAAGCGATATTGAAAGATGAGATCAGAAAACCAGAAAATCATAATTATTGGTGGTTTAAAATAACTTATTTTAAAATTTAAAAATGACTAATTTAATTGTGAATTGGTTATCAATTTTTAAATGTTCTTTTAATTAATTTAAAAACTAAGTACTTAATTTTACTTAAAATGGTTTTGATTATAATTATTTTGGTACATTAAGTTTGCTTATCCCTTTCTGGTTGGCTCGTAGAATATAATTTTAATTTGTTGCAGAAAATAGTTAGAAAAACTGAATTAGAATCATTTTTAAATGAAGTTACAAACAATGGAAAAGAGATGTAATTTGTGGGAGGAGGCATTACCATCCCATCTCGTCATGTTGTTCGAGGGCTTGCCCCTTGCAAAAAGCTGAAGCCATTTCAGCCTGGAAACCCTGTCGGAGAAGTTGCAGATATCTGAAACAACAGCTGACAAATGTCGAAACGAAAAGAAAGTGGTCGTCATATTAAAGTAGAATGCAGGGACTTTATTTAGGGTGTGGGGTATAATAATGATAAACCCTCGCGCAACTTGAGGAGACGACCACTTTTGTACTTCTAGCCAAAATTCCGAGAGGCAAACTCTCAACAAACAAGAGGAGACTAGTGGCATAATTTGGAGGAGATTTTAGACCAAACTCAAACAAATTTCATCTTAAGTTGAGTGAGAGTTTGCCCCCTTTGAAAAAGCTGAAATGTCGTCCCTGGAGGAGACGATCTTTTTTGCGTCTTGTCTGGTCTAAAGTCTTTTAATTAATACAACAGGTCAGGGACTTAATTTTGGAGGGGGCAGGGGGTAATGGCAAGACGTAAAAAAATGTCATCTGCTCATATTTTACGAGGGTCTTCCCCCTCCCTTAATTTTGGACAGAAGCAAAAAAAGTTCGTTTTCACAAGTTGTGCGTAGGTTTTCCCTTCTTTGGAAAAATTTGAAAGGATATCCCTGCAACAGGTAGGATGTTAGAAAAGGGTTCAGTCTTAAAATTTTGAGTGGAGTCTATTTCTTTACCTTTCTATCCACTAATTAAAAACTGGACACCTTCATATTTGGTATTATACTATATAGTTCAATTATCCCTATTCATTTTGTATGTACCTTCGATTGATGTGTTATGTTAAATGGCTTTTTATAATGCTCCACATTACATTCCTTAATGGTTTTTTTAAGTTTGTCAGTGCTAGGTATGTTACTCGCGTTAGAGTTATTTCTATCCAAATTCATAAGAATTTCATTAGGTATTTAAACTCTCTTATTACAATTATCAAGAAAATGCTATTTTAAATAAATAAATCTTTTAAAAAAATAAAGAAACTATCATTTAATTTAATATGAAAACAAATTTCAAATGAAATCTCTTTGCTTTCATAACTATGTTATTGTAGTCTTACCTCACATTGTCAAATCGGCACGCTTAAGCTGTTGGATTGCGGATTATCGTTATATTGCATCATATATTTTTTACTAGCTAACTTGTGTCGCTAAATCATGTCTTGGTTATTTGGTATCAACAAGGAGACTACTCCTGATTTTTCTCAATTCGCTAAGCCTCTGCCGGTTGAAGAGGATTCTAGCAAGGGTGATCAAGGGCATGTTCATAAAGGAGCTTATAACTTTGATTCGACAGCCCTGGAAAGAGCTGCCAAAGCCGCAAAAGAGCTGGAAAAATCTCGTTAGTGTGCAATATATGACCCTGTCTAAATGTCTTTCGACGTTAATAATTCGGTACATGTGTAACTTGAGGGATTGCTTTTCAGCTTATGCCCATGAGGTTTTTGAACTTACCAAGAAACAAGAAGAAGCCAAGACTATGGAAAACATGAGAATTCTGAAAGTAAATGAATAAAATGCATTTATTATGGTAGTTTGGCCTTGATTACTAAATGCATTTTGAAAACAAGGAAAGAGAAGTCGATGCAGAAAGAATTAAAATAGAGCAGATTAAAATTTCTGGAGAGGAAAAAAGGAAATCTATCCAGGAGGAAACTCACCAGCGTCAGAGACAAGCCGATTATCAGGACAAATTGGCACGCAAAAGATATGATGAACAGCTGGCTCAGCAGGTAATTTTCCTTCAAGGTATCACAATGATAAAGTCATTACATCATGATTGAATTTGATTTTAAGAATGATAATTTAATAAATCCTTTCTTAAGTTGATTTCTGTGTGTGAAAAAAGTTAAAGCCTTTGCTTAAATAAACATAGACAAAAGTTAATGAAGAAAATCTGAGAAAGCAAGAAGAATCTGTTGCAAAGCAGGAGGCCACAAGATTGAGTATGTCACAAGACCTTGTACAAAACGCCCTATATTTTTTAGCACTATTTGATAGTGAATTTCTATGTTTAGAGGCCCTTGAGAAAGAATTTAAAATGAGGGAAGAGATGGAGGTCAAGAAAATTGAATCTCAGGTGAAGGCCCAGGCCCTCAGTGACAGGGAGAATAGAGAGATCAACTTGGAAAAAATTAGAACTGAAGCTGCTGAAAATAGGAAGGCCTTGCTGTATGTTTTCCAAACTATTTCAAATGACTAACATTTGGTTGGTTATTTCACTTATTTTGTGCCAATCAGGATTGAAGCTGAAGAAAGGAGGAAGACCATCCTTGAGTCGATTCAGTGAGTTTGTTATTGATCGTAATTGTAACTTCATTTATATAGCTCCATATGCATAGCGTCAGAGGGGCTTCTTGTAACCATTTATATAGTGCTCCTTCCCAAGGGCGCTGGCAGCAGTGCAGGATAGGTTTCGAATTAGGACTGTTGCCATTACCGCCATATGCGGGCATGTAACCCGTTCGGCTAACTGCTCGCCAGTTGATGTTTATTATTTCAATTTATTCTCAAATGATATAACGTGTTTTATACATGATATACCACTTTTACTTTTTGTGCTTAAATCAATTTAATCCCATCATCCTTTTTAACAGAACCACCAGTGGTGTTGTGGGTCTTGGCATGGATACATTCCTTGGAGACAAGAGTAAAGTGACCACTGTTGTAAGTGTTTTGTTATGCAAATTTTATTAATGAGACAAATACATCACAGCTTGTCAGTTACCTAGCAATGTGATCTAACTGATAAGCATACTGATTAATTTGTTTTGAAATTACAAAGATTATGATTAATTTAAAAGCTAATACCCTTTTTTGACAACAAATGCATTGATTGTTTGAAAGATTGTCGGTCTATCGGCACTAGCTGCTGGCATCTATGCAGCCAAATATGGACTTGGAGTTACAGCGAGATTTGTTGAAAACAGATTGACTAAGCCGAGTCTCATTAGAGAAACATCAAGATTTAATTTCACAGATACTTTCAGACACCCAATTAAGGTTTGAACATTTTGTATTTAGCCAATCTGTCCAATTTCTTGTGTGTTATATTGTATTAGCTTTTGAAAGCACATTAAAGTTACACAATAATGTCACTTAATTCATTTAGTCCTTCTTTAGCAGCACAGGCTATGTTGCAAACACAACTCATAGTGAACATTACATGCATTATCTGAGCAAAACTGTGCACCAAAATTACCAGATTGAGTTAATTTTTAATTGTCTGATTTTTTTAACTCAACCTTTGATATTGAAAGTTAAATATGGTTAAACATGTTATGCAGTTTTTCATCATTGTTTATGAGCATTTGTTACTTGCATATAAAATATTTTCTTGTATTGCACAGACATTCAAGAGATACACATCAAAAGCTGAGGATGCCATGAAGGGAATTGTGTTTGAGGTTTGATTCTTTAAAATCTAATTCTTTAAAGGCCCCTTTAAATTTGTCAAATTGAATCTGCCTATCCCCTAGACGGGAATTAATTCCCTTGGGATAGTTCATTAATGAATTTGTGAATCTTTTTTTGGTGTGATTTTTTTTTGGCTATTTGAATATAGTTTTTTTGAAAATAAACGAATTCATACCTTAAAAAAAAAAGAATTCTTTTTGATTTGCATTGCTTGAAAGTAATTCATCTTCTAAACAGCCGTCATTGGAAGCCAGACTCAGAGACATTGCCATTGCCACAAGTTTCACAAAAGCCAACAAGGGATTGTACAGGAATATTCTTTTCTACGGACCTCCTGGAACTGGAAAAACCATGTTTGCCAAGGTGCTTAAATGCAAATTAATCAATGATGGTTATGCAACTTGCATTATTGTTAATTTTGGCAGAGTTTGGCAAATCACTCTGGGATGGACTACGCCATTATGACAGGAGGCGATGTGGCTCCTCTGGGTAGCACCGGTGTCACAGCTATGCATAAAGTTTTTGATTGGGCAAAGACGAGTAGGAGAGGGTGAGTTGATTTAATATCAATAATTGTTGACCGGTATAGTTTATGAAAAGCATTGCATTTCACATTTCCAGTGTTCTACTGTTTATTGATGAAGCAGATGCTTTTCTGAGAAAGAGAAACATGGTGAGAAATATACCTTTTGTTTTCAATTGCTAAAAAAATTAAAGTCAACAAAGTAAGTGATAATCATCTTGCACATAGGAAAGAATTAGTGAAGACATGAGGGCAACATTGAATGCTTTCCTGTATCACACTGGCGAACAATCGAACAAGTAAGGTTTTGTTATCTGATTGAAATCGTGTATGTGTTACATTACTCAGTATAATCAAGCACTGCTTTTGGTTAATTTCTAGGTTCATGCTGGTCTTGGCCAGTAACCTGCCAGAACAGTTTGACACAGCCATAAAGAACAGGATTGATGAGATGGTGAAGTTTGATCTTCCAAATCTTGAGGAAAGAGAAAGATTGGTCAGGCTGTACTTTGACAAGTTCATTCTTCAGCCTGCTGCTTCTGGTGCCAAGTAAGTTCTATAATTACCTTATCAGTTCTATCTATTAAGGAGGATTAATTTTTTCTGTTTACTTTTTACCTACTAATGATGAATATTTAAAAAAGTCAATGATAAATTTCAGGAGACTGAAAGTATCAAACTTTGACTATGGAGCCAAGTGTTCTGAAGTTGCCAAAATAACTGAGGGCCTTTCAGGAAGAGAAATCTCGAAGCTTGGAGTTGCCTGGCAGGTAAATATCGGATGTAGTTACTATTTACTTTTGTAATGTTTTCATTATTTAATGATTCTGATTATTTCTTTATAATTGCCCATCAACTCTGAAATTGTTGTCAACAGGCTTTGGTATTTGCATCAAAGGAGGGTATCCTAACAGAAGAAATGATTGATCGTACAGTCAAATTAGCCATTGCAGATCATGCAGAGAAAGTTTTGTGGGATAGTGTTGGAAGACCTGAGATAGTATATGTGGAAAAGGCAATGAAAGATAGTGCATCTTCCAATTAAAAGACTGTAAATTGATGTTTTAGGAAATTCTAAATGCATTAACAAAAGTTTTGCTGTTGAATTTGTGTTTGTTTTAAACTTTTCCACCTGGGATGTGGTTGCACATCGTGCAGTCTTATCATGCACTTATTCCATTAACTGAAGTGTTGCAAACCTTCCTAGTAGCAGATACAACTGAAGTCGTTATCAATTATTGATTTGTATCATTGCATTAGATAAACGTTCTTGTGATTTGTTCATTGATGTGTGGTAGTATCTCGTTACTAAAACTGAGCTTGACTGACTGCTTAGAGTCACTGAAAGCTACTTAAATTTAAAAAAATAAGTTTCTTATAAAAGGCAAACGCTATTACTAAAGGGGTCGAAACGATGGGAAATTTGAAATTTGTATTAAGTGAGGCCACCGTGTCTAAGAGAGATAATGATAATTAATAAGAGTTTATGTATTCAAGCCCTCTTCAATATTAAAGGTAGGTTAAAATAAGTGTTTATTAATGATGAGGGAGGCTATTGAGGCAGTTCAATATAGGATGGACTTCTAATCCTGAGTGAATGGAGTGATGAGATTGCAAAACGTGATATTAAGTATTAAGTTTATAGAATAAACGAGTATCAATTATAGTTCTAAAATTATGCTGGAGCATAAAAATAATATTAATTGAAATATCAAAACGTTAAAATGTTAAAACTTTTGAGTAACTTTATGCATCTGGCTATTTAACAGTTTCCTTGACAACCAGGTCTCGCAGGCTGAGAATTGAGTTGATTGTTAAAATGTTTGTATATGAATCTCGGTTAGATTTAGATAAGAATGTTAATAGTCAATTAGCCTATAATGCTCAGTTTCTTGCATTTTCTCCCGACAAAAATAACTTAACAGTATGTAATCTAAGCAATCGTAACGAGGTATTGAACTATTATTTATATTATTATAGTATTAAGATCTATAATTTTTTTTTATTTAAGAAAATTGATTTAAGAGGTCACCATGGCGAATTAAAGGCGCTATGCTTTAATGAAGATTTTGTCAATGGATGTCTATGCTCAGCTGCTGATGAAATAATTTTATGGAGGATAGCTGACATAAAGTTATCATTTTTGACAAAAGGTTGATCTCATGTAGTGGATGAAAATTCATATATAACATAAGTACATTGTTAAAGAAATAGTAAAAATTATTGACAGAATTTGTTAAAGGGTCTATTTTATCAACATGCAAAAATAAAATCAATTTTTTGACTATCAGCAAGGATGGTTTGTATGTAGGTGCTTGTTGTGGAGAAGAGATCAATATATATTCAACAAAGGTAATAAAGTAGCTTTAAAATATGTGTTACCAAATAACATGACAATATCATTGCAGGTAAATGACTTACTGAGGACTGTGAAGCATTATGGAAACTTAAATAATGCTATGTTTACATGTCAAGAACTGATGATAACAGCCATAACAAATAATAACACACTCAAAGTAAGATCTGTGAAATGTGAAATGGGCACGATTGATTAATGAATTTTGTAGTAGAATAAAAATGTGAATAAAGTAATAATCAGTGGTGATTTATTGCATCATAGGTATGGAATGTAGAAACAGGCTCACTATTATGTAATTTAAATTGTGAAATTGATATCACATCAATGGAAACTTATGAGAAGACATTAATGCTTGGATCATTGGATGGTATTGTGAGTTGATCTTGATAGAAAGCTAATAAATGAATTCATTGTGTAAACTCATTTCGCTGAAACAGCTGAGGATTTATGAATTTTCAACAAAAGACGATTTCAAGGTATTTCAAGAAAATGATTTGAAGAAGCACTGTTTAAATAAAGGTAATTGAAAATATGGTAAATCAATCGATTAATGCCATGCTATTAATAACAATATCACAAGTTTTATTTTGTTTTTATGTTTAGCAGATGCATGCAGTGAAAGCTCAGCTTATTCTGTGCTGTTTATAAAGTTTGTTTATTAAGATGGTTATTTGATGTAGTGCTTTGACCATTGTTGACATTTTGGTGCATATATTTATAATTAATTATATCAATTTGCAAGCAGTTAAAATGATAGTCTCTTAGTCACGAATGTTCATGAAATGACTTATCCAACTTGTTAAAGTATTATTTGGATGAATTATTCTGGGTAATTATTTTAGTTAATTAAAAAAAGAGCACATGAAGAAAATACAAATATTTAGTACATATAGGGTGTAGTTCATTTATTTAAGCATACTGTCAGAGGCACATTTGGTTAATCATTAAAAAGGCTGGGTTATAACATTGGGTGTGTTATGAAAATTATGACTATTGTTGCATGTAGGAATGCGACCCTTTTAGCTGCCTTACACATTGATGCTTACATAAAATGGTGAGATAATGGATATTGTAGAATCCTTTGAATGACCCACTTTTGGAAAAGGACTTCTATATCACATACTTTTTTGAAATAAAACGAGATGAAATTATAAAATTAAGATACAATTAATTAAACACAAAAAATGTATTTAGACATTTCAGCAATGACACCTGCTTCATTGGAATGCCAGACGAAATCTTACAAATGAATGTCAAATGTTTTCAAATCAAAGTTCTTTTCAAAATCACAGGTAATTTTTGAGTGATTTTAAAATGTAATAATGTAATATCTGTTAATTTCTGAATTGAATTTACAAACTTCAGATTCATTGGCATCAATCGATGGAATTTGTCATTATCTCAGCTCTCTGAACCAAATCAAAATTTCTAAATCTGTCATTCCTGACAAAGTATTTAAAAAAAGTTCTAATAATTAATAATTATAATAATAACAATGATGATGATGATGATGATGATGACGACGACAATAATAACAATAATAATAATAGTAGTAGTAGTGGCAGTAATAATAATATTATAATTATTATTATTATAATTGTTACCTGTTGCCATTCCTGCAAATTACTTGTATTCGAATTTCAAGGCCACGTTTGTGATGAAGACCAATGACAATGCACTGCATTTGGTGTCATATTGGCTGGATGACGAATACAATTCTAATATTTGTCAAGAACCTGCTTCTATTGAAATGAAAACTACAATAGATATGCATGAATCATGTGGAAATCAGTACTCTTATGGTGGACAGGAATGTGATAATCTCAATCTTATTTCTGTAATCTCTAGGTTCTCCAACTTCTTCATTGTGTTTTAAAGTGAAAAATGTTATGCATTCATGTAATGAAATATATTATGTAATCCAGAGAACCATTACTTAGTAATTCAATACTGAAAAGGGAAATGAAAGTCAAAGCAAAGCCTTTAACATCTAAAATAGCTTCCAAAAGTTAGTTCCTGTTTTGGTACAGGTTATAAATTGATTTTGTAACTGTTAATATAAATTTATTATCATTTGTTGCACAGCAATTGAAATAATATAAATTACATTATTTAAAGCTCTTAAGAAAATTGTTTTTAATGTAATAACATTTCAAAAAGTACTTGACAACATCTTTGACTGTGAATGCAACAGGCTTAAAACAAGGAAACATGGATAAGAATGGAAAAATTCTTGATAAGCAGCCTCTGGTTTATCACAAGAACATTAGGTCATCTGGATACACTGGGAACAGAAAGTAATTTTTTTTTTATAAGTTTTTAATTTTAATTTTATTTGGTGTGGTAAACTTCTTGCAAATCATTTTATAATTGTTCATGCAAGACAGTTATTATTGTCATTGTGTTATCACTAAAAACCATGTGCTTTAGGTAAGATTTAATTGCATGTAAGTATTCTTATAGTGCTGAGTGAAAACAACAATTAACGACAATCATTAACATCATCGATCATTTTGCAGGAGTCATTCAAAGCCGGAAAATGAAAGAACGCCTTCTCTAAAAGAAGAACTACAATTTCCGTTGGATGATTTTTTTCTAAACTTTGGATTAAAGAATATATCTGACATATTTGCTTTAAATAAATAATTTGTGTATCTTTAACTATAATTGATAAGTTATCTAAATATCCAAAGATATGATTACAATTTCATTTTAACAGTTCAAGCCAAGAATTTGTTCCTAATTTGGCTCACAGCCAATATATTCTGGATGATCCTGTAGTTTCCTTTAAAGCAATTATAAAAGTGTCAGAAACATCTTCTGCTCTAAACAAAATGTCTTTCTCAGGTTATTTTAAGGAAGCACAAGCTTCTGCTATCAGTAACTACCATTATCTTATCAAGATAGCAGAACAAAATGTAACATTAGAGCAAAAAACCTTTTAAAGAATATGCATTTCTAGTGTTTTAAAATTGTATGTTTTGTCTTATTTGAAACAAAGAGACTTTAAATTGAAAGGGATTTTTAAGTTCTGACAAATTGAGTTAAATAAGGATAGGAATTTAAACATTTTTGATGTTACCAAGGAACAAAGGTGGCATATATTACACTTATTTTGTAATGAAAGTTTATCATCATATGTGATATGTATTATTATTTGTATGTTTCCTTTAATAGTCTCAAATAACCTTTACTGTTTATAATTTCTAAGTGTTAAGGTAATTTCTGATCTGTACAAAGATTTCCAATGGCATTATTAATGCACAATTAACTTATAATTGTCATTACAATTGTGCTTTAAAAATACTGTATTGTTTCTAAAAATACTGTATTGTTTCTAAAAATTCTTGATGGTGATTCATATCAAGTTCAAAATTACTGTTAAATAAATACAAATTTTGTTTTTATCATTGCATTAGGAAATGGAACCATGCTATTGTGCAGCTCAACAGATGGCATTATATCACTTTTAAAAAGAAAGAAAGACAGTTATTTCACTGAAAAGGCTTTCCATGGTTATATTATTATTATTATTATTGTTATTATTATTATTAGTATTATTGCTGATGTTGTTATTGTTATTATTGTTGTTGTTGTTATTATTATTGTTGTTGTTGTTGTTATTATTATTATTGTTGTTGTTGTTGTTATTATTATTATTGTTGTTATTTCAAATGACTTTTTTTTTCATAACATCTAAATCTCAATTTCCATGACAACTTATGCTTTAGTATTTCAAATTTGTTTTCCAAACTGTAATAAATTTGCACATAATTAATCTAATAACTTTTTTATTTATTTATTTGATTAAAGTTCGTTGCATGACTAAGATGATTTGGAATTGTAACTTTTTCAGCTCACAATCACATGATTAACCAAATGCAATTCAGTAATGATAGCAAGTGGTTCATCAGTTGTGGTGATGATGAAAAAGCTCATGTCTTTGACTCAAAGAAATGTTCACCAGTCCTTACTCTAAATTGTAAATCTGGCAGCTTTCCTTCTAATGGTCAGCAACATAAGGTAATATTTAATACTGGTTTAACTATGTTTAACAGTTTAGGTTGTCATCATATTTAGAGACATCATTTGGAGGCAATTTGGAATGATGTTCCCAATCTTTTTCTAACATTTAGAAATAATTGCTTTATTTCCAGCTTAAAGCATTTACAGGACAAATTAGCCATGCTCAGTTTTACTATTTGGACAAATTTATCTTGTTAGCTCATGACAACGAGCTTTTACTATATGCCTACCACATGGATAGTGTTCAAACAGATTTGAAAAGGTATTCACGTCCATTTAAATAGCTAAATTATTTAAAAATTTATTTTTTTATTCCAGGCTTACTGCTAATAGCAAATACAAGCTTGTACACAGCATGTCCATGCAATGCAAACAGATTACATCATTTTCAGCAATTAATTCGTTTTATTCTTGTAAGGGAAACCTAATGGTTGTCATAATTGTATAAATGTATAAATATTCATTTAATTCAACATGTAAAAAATATTTGAAGATGTACTTTTTAAAATATACTGGAGCAAAGTAATTCAGTAATTTGTTTTAAAATAATATCAGTAAATTCGACAATATCTTTCAAAACGTTATACTTTCAATATTATTATCAATAATTTATTGTTTTAAGATATAGGGTTGTGTTGTGGTTCAGACAAAACTCTGTCTGTTGTTGACTTCAATGTTGGTTCAGTCGTTGCAAGTTTCAAGGACATACACATGAGAAGTGCACATGCCATTGGGCAATATAAAGTACTACCTTATTTTACTCATTTATGTATTCATATTTACTTTTACTTATTCATTTAATTTTATGATTGGCTTAAAATCATCTACAAGAAAATGTTTCGTCTATGTTCTAAGATCCTAATTGTAAATAATTTAAAATTGAGCTTCAAATATCAAGCCATTTTTATTTATAGGGAACAGGTGATCTCCAATATTCTTCATCTCCAAATGATTTGTTCGTCACGTCAGCTGTTTGCGATGGAATAAAGCTCTGGGATCTGAGATCAAAAAGGTTACTGCAGAACAGCTATTCTAATTCAAAACTTTTTAGACATTTCCTTAGTTTATTTTGCAAGCAACAACAAACAATTTGATAAGGGACATCAGACTGCATTTCAAGGAATTATGTTATTTACAAAGCCCTTTTCTGAGAATCAGTGTGATGTAACAAATATGGACTGGACTGACTAATAGTAGTCATTGGACACAATAAGAGAAACTGAGACCGCTCAGACTGAACTAAATGACTGATAGCCTAACCTCATGAGTACAGATCACGAACTGTTTTAAGCTAATGGAACATTTGTGAATGTAATCATAACCATGCAGCAAGATTGAAAGCATTCTGACGACACCACAACAACCACCAACAAGAATGTTCTTTACAACCTTTGAGTTGAGCAATCGCTGTGCAGCTAGCATCCGATTTTGCAAACCAGTCTATCCTGACATGTCGATGCTCCTCTGGCTCGTTCTAAAATGCTGGATGATAACCACCTATTAGCTGCTGTACTCTAAATGCAACATGGCAGATCTTAACTTTTCCAGAATCTCCCACTATTAAGCACTTAATTGTTGAACAACACCATTATGTATTTATAAAGATGTGAAAAGACATTCAAAGAGCATAGGAACAGGATGCACCTGTGTGGGGTGGAATTCAGTCCATCAGGCAGATACATCACCACCGGATCAGAAGACGGACAGGTAGCAAGACTAAGTCTTATAATCTATGCTTCTGTATCTCCAATCAAGCAACAGGATATAAACCAACACACTCTTAACACAAAATTCACCAGGTGTACATTTATGACATAAGGCAAGGTCTCATCGAACAAAACACTGACAGAATTACAGACTGCCTCCTCGCACCGAGCTTCGACCCAAACACTTCAGAGGTAACTATGTTGTCAAATACCCAAATATATATAAATCACAAGGTTCCACAAACAGGTTTTATACAGCACTCTGGCAGGTGAAGTCATTTTTTATGGGCATCACAATCACAACTCCAGTACCAACCACCACAGGAACCCAACAGCACCAAACAAAGTAATTCTTGGAACAATATAGAGCAACCGACTTGCAGTTCGAGTTATTATAAAATAAATGTCAGACATGCAAATCAAATTCTAAAAATTTACTCAGAGTGGAGTTCAACTTTCACAATTGAAACAACTGCTAGAACCATTGCACCCATTGAAATATCCCAATACCAAAAACTCATCAGAGTGCTTTCGTTGCAAACAAAACCAAATGCAGCTAGATAAATTATCAGAGCTGCCTAATGCCAGAAGTAGGGTTAACATCCCTAACCGCTGCCAATGAGAAAACTTTGGTTTCCACCTTAACAAAAATTGCTGCGACCTTCCAACCAAGATTCATAACAAGAACAAGAATTACTGTAAAAAGATAACAATAAAAACGTTAGAACGTCTTAACAGTTAGCAATAATTGAAAGATGTCGCTATAGTCTGTCATTCATTCTTCGTCTCTTCTTTGTGCTTTTCCTTATCATCAGATTGTTCATTATTGTCGTCAGTCTTTGTATCAGTGGCTTTGGAGGCATCCCCACCTTCTTCAACTTTCTTCTCTTGTTTCTGCTCATCTTCAACTCTCACACTTAATTCTTCTGGTTTTTCCTTATCTTCTTCCTCTGGGGGCTTTTCTGTCTCTTTTTTCTGTTTATAATTATCAGCATGTATGTGAAGACCTCTAATACCTCCTCTTTTTTATATAAAATAAGTACTTCAAACCTTAGAGTTTCTCCTTGGGGTTGCTTTCTTTTTTTCTTCTACTGGTTTTGCTTCAGATCTCCGCCTCAAGCTTCTACCAGCAGAAGTGTCTAGTTCACCATAAAAGGCCTTGGCTTGAAAATAATTAACTTGTCATACAAATGTACAATCTGATTTTTAAAAAAATTAATCAACCTTCTGCAATCATGTCCACATCAGACCTCTTTTTGCGGGATCCAGACTTTTTGCCTGTTGAAGCATTCTCCTGAAAATGCTTTTAAATAGTATCTAAAGATGAAAATTGCAATAACTGTTAAAGTACCGTTTCGTCAATCTTTTGTTTTTTAGCGGGAGTTTCTGTATCAGTGCCATCCACTTCAGTCTCCTAAACGATATTTATTTGATGATAACATTATATATTCAGCTCTCTGACAAGGTAGGCATGCTGCTCGAAAGACTCGTATTGTACTTCATTACATATGTTAATAAATTTTGACCTCGCGTGGCCAACCCTTGCACAGCAAAAATTAACTTTTCCAAAACGACACGATCATTCTAGATCGTCAGCCATCACCGGCCTCCATAGCAAAAATTAAGAAGTAATCAACCTAAAGTACTAACTGTGCCGGGTACATTCGACTCGTTCGACGTGTTTTTGTCTTCTGCTTGTGTGGCCATTTCTGAACTTAATAGAAAACAGTGGTAGTATCAAGTTTTATCAAATTTTCGAACTCCAAACGACGCTCCCCAAAACGGCACTAACGCAAATGTTGGGTCACGTGATCTATAGAGACATGCAATTGGTTTATTTCTCAACCCGCCTATTTTATTCAAAAAAAAATAAAGTGGTTCAAAGCGCACAATTAACAATTATGATGACTAATTCAATAATAATATATTTGTAATTTTTTCATAAAATAATGTAAGTTCACATTGTACTTAATGTTTAAGGTACAACATCAAATTATTTGAAAACAATACGTTATTGTATTATTTGTAATAATTGCAAGTTCCATTTTATTTATGGTGCAAATCTAAGATTTTTGCAAAATTTGAGTTTATTACTAATCTAGGTCACAAATTACAAAAATAGATTGAACTCTTGCTTCCATAGAATAAATGCTTTGAACAGTGCGTCGATCGCATAATGTTTTATAATGCTTTTTTACATTTCATAAAAAAATAATTCGGTGATTCGTAGATCTAGGCTTGCCTTTGAAAACTGAATCTTGCGATAGATGTAATAAATGCTCCGTAATAACTATGACCTCTATATTTAGAAAGTAAATTTTGATTTTTTTAAATAATGTATTTGTTTAGTTGTGATTGTAGTTATGATTCTAAACGCTTTACACCTCGCTAAAGCAAGCGTATATCCTGTATTAATGCGCGCATAAGTCGGAGCCCTTGCTAGTCGACGTCACATCTAGCATGTTAATTGTTAAAACTTTCGAATTTCCAATCTCTGCCATTTATGGTAAATTTTACTACAGCAGAAGCGCTGTTAACGAGCTAATTAAAACGAGGTTGAATGTCCTCATTTAGCATGAAATAATGAATGAGATGGAAACATTGCTTTTTTTTTAGCATAGGCAGGAACTTGGAACTGACTTGGAACATACTTCTCAAAAATTTGGCATTTTGGAGAGGAGTGGGGGTGTTGTCCCTGACATTAAACTAGATTAAAAAAAAGTCATCTCCTCAAGTTGTGTGAGGGTTTGTCCATCTCTGGAAAAAGCTGAAGTGACATCCCCGATTGAAAGATGGAAGAAAGTTATAAATTGTTAAATATATCGTTATGCAATTTAAATGAATAAGTTCAAGATTCTCTCTGGTAATTGCAATGTTTATAAAATATTACGAATAAGAATTTCATCATCGGATGTAAACCGTTTCTTCTGTTCATGAAGTCATCAAACCAATACAGAAATAGTTTTTAAATTTATTAAAAAGTATATTTTAAATAACATCCTGGAACATGGGAAGCATAATACTTCCAAATAGTTGCCATATTGTTATTTGGAATGAACCAATTGAAAATATAGTTACCACTGCAGGCAACAGCCAGCTGTTTTTCAAAGAATGACTTTTTAAACTTGTACCTATGATTTTGAAACCATATTTTAATCTGGAGGGGTGTTAATTGAAGAGCAGATGCAAGTTGTTCTCTTTCCAATGTTGAGAGATATCGCTGGCGACTAAAACGCTCCTCCAGTTGCTGGATTTGAGCTTTGGAGAACAAAACCCTTCTTTTCTTTTTTTGAACTTTTTCATCTGACCAAGACTTCGAGTCCAAAGTGTTTTCTTCCGATGTTGCCAAACTATCCCAGACATTCTCGTCGCCTAAAAAGAAAACTAGATAGCTGTCTACGTACGTTCTTCTTTCGTATGATTATGCATACAAAATTTCTCCACAGAAATTTATGAATAACACGGACCGCTCACGTCTTTAGTTTGATCCCTGTGACTGTCTTCCCATGGACGAACAATGCTGTTTTTCTTCGTGGTCCCTGACGCTTAAAATAAACAATTTGGTATTGTGTATGAATCTAAAGCAAATTGGAGGATCGTTGTTTTGTGGTCTATTGACATTTTTGCCAAGGGTCGCCTTAGACACTAAGAATTTAATAATTTTTCTAATATTTTTTAAAAACGTATTTTTGATAAAACAATATCGTTAGCTCTGCATGTAAGTTTGATTAAGACTCTTTTATAGTAGAAACATTTTATTTAGAGCCAAATAATTATGCAGTCTTCTTATGGGATGGCCGAATGGATCGCGTTCATATACTACTTGCGGTGATAGCATGCCGTGGTCGCGGCCGGCTTACTGTCACAAGATCGGTTAAACACAAAGTAGGTATTGTAGTCTGAAGTTCAGACTCTGAACTTTACAAAATCTGTTCTAGTTCCCCTTTAACTTGATTATGACTTTTCACATTTTCTGACAAGCTTTTGTTTGCTGGTGAGCAGAGTAGGAAGATTTTCCTCTTAGATTTATCAGAAAATAACCATGCATTCCAATTAAAACTTCATCCTTGGATAAGAAAATTAAATGAAAATAAGGCTCGCATGTTGCTGAACTTACTAGCCTTCGTTGAAGAAAATGATGTTGAACCAGTAAAAATGAAATGATATGTTCTTTCAAACAAAACTTGCAAATGATTGAAGAAATTTCAAAATATATTTCTAGCAAAAAATGATTTCCCTATGGCGTTTAGCCTTTTGGGTCAAATCGGAAATCATATTCGATTTTGTCTGATATTGTGTTATTTTAGAAAGTCTACTTCTTTAAACATCAATATGGGGGCTTTTTAAGTTTGTTGGTCACTAAGTCAAAATAAAAAATTATGTTGATGTAGAAAATTATTTGCTCGCGCAAACTGTATGTTTTCTCACTTAAAAATTTATAAAATTTGTAAATAAAATTGTGAAATATGCATATAAAGAACTTAAATTTAATCTTTTCTATATTTAGAAGTTAAAGATATAAAAGCAATATTGAAGTTAACTGAGTGAAAGGTTTTTCAATTAATTTATTGCTGGGGTCGCCAAAGCTGTCTACGGGTCGTAGCATCAGAAAGGTTGAGAACCGTTGGTAAGTAAGAAGTGGGGGAACTATGAATTGGTCAGGTACGTTTAAGCAGCTTTCGGAAAACATATTTAGTTATGGACTAACAGCACAATTTAGTTTTCTAATCGAAAAGCAAGAATCGAGCAATTTTAAAGAGGAAAAAAGTAAAAAAAGCACATTTTTTCAGAATAAAATTCACAAAAGATAGCCATATGTCAACTTTGAGAAAGAATTTAAATGTAATAGCAAAGTGTATAGAAAACTGTGAAGAAAAATTATTGAGAAATCACCTTAAGTAAGACGGTTAAAATCTTTGATTTTCAATGCTCTTCTAATAACGATGTTATTAATTTTGCTAGTTTATTTTTTTTAAATTGCTTTAATTTGTTACACTTATTCTTAGTCGTTATTAAATATTTCTGCTAAAATCTTTTAATTTTAAGTTTTGCCTCCGTATATTTTATGTAGGGCCCAAATTAAGCTTGCAAAAACCTGCCTTTCGAAGATTTATTAACATTCACTATCCTGTAATTTTAAAATTTATTTGGATTTTCCTTGTGATTTTGAAGCAATTTGTTCTTAAAGGTAAATCCAATGAAAACTTGCTATCGTTGTGCACATTATTATCATATAACTTTCTAAATTAAGTTATCGATAAGAATTTTGCAAGAATTTTAAAAATATTTGAACAAAAAATCTCTTATTTGCAGTCCTTCTGCGCTACTCGAAAAACATCCAGAGGATAATGCTTGTTCAATATATGTAATTCAGATTATTCTACTTGTGTATGAGAGTACGTGGTTGGAAATGTAACTAAATCTTATTAAAAAGTTAAAAAAAAATTTATCGTGCGCGGATTTTATATTGTTTTATGAGCTAAAATACACAAAGGTTTCAACAATACATACAATTTACCAAATAAGGCAAACAAATTATCTTACCCTTTCCTTCATCCATAACTCATCAGTAACTATAAATTAACTTCATTCATTTTTATATAATAGCTTGATCTAATGAATTATCTTTATACCTTACCCTAAACTGTTAAATGGGCGGACCGAAGAGGAAGTCAACCAATGACAGAGAGAACAAATAAAATATTTCCACCAATGTCGAAGTTTCGTTGAGTTTTTAAAATTCATGATGGTGAATGGAGCAAGATGCTGTTATACATGAATTACTCATAAATAATTCGCGCGAAACAATGAAGACTTCTTTTAAACAGGTATCTGCCATCTCTTGTCACTTCGATGTCTTTTAAATGAGTCGTTTCTTTTTTGTTGTGATTGATGAAACGACATTGTGTTGGAGATTTGCAGCCAGGACTTAATTTTTCCAATTTTTTGGTAGAGTATTTCCAAAAAAATTAACGGTTTTTAGTAATTTTGTTTTTAGATTTCAGTGAAATCATTTCAATTACGTAAAGAAGTTCATCGAATATATTTTTCTGATTTAAACCTGCGCCACAAATGAGGAAATATTAGAATTCCTATTGAATTATGCGCGGACATAACCAACAAACCTTAGCATTTAATTTATCGAGAGACACGCATTGAAATCTGTCTCTAATGGAAATCCCTTCTTAAATAAAGCGATCGTTCTTGTTCCCTATTATAGCGGTTTTTGGCCTAAATCTGGTGGCACTTTGCTTCAACATTTTATTAAGCAAACTATAGTTTCTCCATGAATCATGTTTTTAACTAACTTGATAAAATCATTCTTTTCCATATTTTGTGGAATTTCATGCTTTTGCATGAATAGTTGACATTTGCCATATTTTCTTACGAAAAATGTAACATTAATATGAATTTTTACAACGAAATACTAAGCGAGTTTGCAATAAAAACTGTCACGAAGTTGTGAAATTTAACATTTCACATCAAATTTATGTTAAGATAAAAATCACTAGCATGATAAAAGGGGCCGTCCATTAATTATGTCGACAAAATAGGGCAGAGGGTTTGAAAAAGTTTGACAATTCTTGAGAAGGGATGGGGTTGAGGAGGGGTATTTGAGATTATTTGATGTAACAGTATCACATTTTATGATAAAAATCTTCATCGTGATAATAGGATTTACAAAATTGGTGCTAATAATGACACAAACACTTATAAACTATAAAATTTGAGTTTAAAAGTTTTTTGTTGAATTCGCTGTAATGCCAGATTATGACCGTTTGTAGCATAAACTCATTCCATCGCTTTGTGCTGGCATTGAAACTCAAAAAGCTATAACTTATAGGTCTCTTATAACTCCTGTCTAACTTATATGGTCACAGTCAGGTAAGCATTCCTTATCGTCAGTCTAGGCTTTTGGACTGGATTCCGACATTTTTTACTTATTAAAGAGTATTTCTTGGTGGACTGGATGCCAAAAGGTTATTGGTGTAGTAATTTACCAGTTTCTGAAGCAAAACTTTTATTCTTCCGAGAAGGAGAGTGCAGTTCCCAATGGCATGATAATTTTTTGGGGTCCGCCTGGGTTTTAAAACTTGTATTGCTTTCCCATCCTCAAATTGATATCACTTAGGGGCACGCATCCTCTGTTTCTAATAGCCCTCAATCTATTTTGAAATTGCCTGAAAGATTCATTTCATCAATTCTAATTTACCAAACTCTTGAAGGCCTTAAAGTCTAAGAAGGCAACAGATTTCCAACCAGTTTATTCATTCAACTTTTTAAAGTTGTTAGCATTTTAACTCGATCGTCAAAACCATTCAAAATACTCCTAAAAAAACATTCATTTATCTGTGTTGCCCTTCTCCTCAGTCGTTAATGCTTGAACAGAATTGCAAAATCTATGACCTCTATGATGCTTTTAGGGCCATCGAGAGGGAGGGGAATAGAGGAAGAAGCCAGAGCATTTTTGAAGCCCTCCCGGTTTTTAAAACCTTTTCCTTCGCTTGATTCGTCAGAGTTGGTAGTCTTAAAAGAAAAGTAGAATTTCTTGAACATGAATATGTTCAAACACGAAAGTGATGGGCTTTAACTACTTAAAAAGTAGTTAACTACTGTAGTTAACTACATTTATAAAAAAGTAGTTAGTAACTATTTTTAACTACTTTTTAAATAAGTAGTTAGTAACTACTCCTTAACTACTTGCATAGTAGTTAACTACTTTTTAACTACTATTTTAACTACTTTTCCGTTGACATTTGATAAAATTAATTTTCTGGACTATTGAACAAGACATAATTATTAGCATATTTATTTACACTAGTGTAACATTTTCAACAAAATTTTATTATCCAAATTGATCAAAAACAGAAGTATTCAGTGGATGTTTCAGTCGATCTCTTAAAAAAATCATCATGTCAACATGATTATCCTATAATTTACATCGTCTGTTACATAAAACCTGCCCTGCTACACTAAAAAGTCTTTCAACTGCTGCCGAACTTGGTAATGTTGAATTAAGCTTGATGAATGCAGCACAAACAGTTGGATAATTAAGTAGAGTTTGTACATTTCTTGCGGAGTTTGATAAATAATCATTAAGCTGTTCAGCTAAACACATTATCACAAGAGTTTGGTATACTTTCCACATAGTCATAGAAATCATCATATTCCGTGTTCTGAGCCGCATTGCATTGTCCGCAGAGGTGGTGATTGTTAACGATGTAGGGCTTTCGGAAAGTTTTTTTTTTCTATTAACGTCCGTTGCATAACTAGATGATTAGGACGGTGCACCCGCAGCGGGGTTTGAACCCCGTGCTTTCGGAAAAATTATTTTTCTTCATTTTATTTTAAAGTTTTTTTTTTAAAGTAGTTAACTATTTGTAGTTAATAACTACTTTAAAAGTAGTTAACTACTATTTTTAACTACCTTTTTAAGAGTAGTTATTAACTACTTCCTAACTACTTTAAAGTAGTTATTAACTAGTAGTTAACTACTTATAGTTAGTAACTACCCATCACTGAGTGTGACAATAGATAAATTCAAACAATAGATAAATTCAAAATTTACTTAAGTAAATTCGGATATTAGGACTAAAAAGAGTGGTTATTACACAGATCCAGGTCTTCTTAACCACTATAAATAATTGTTATGTTATGCCCCTGTTCTAGCCCCTTTTTAGGGGTAAATTGTAAAGTCGATTAAAAATCAACCTATAGAGATAAAAATGTGCGGATTGTTTTAAAAAAATATAAGAAGGATCAAAGTGCCAGGGACGAGCATTCAAAAAAAATTAAAAAATCGGAAACTATTTCTAATTAATGCTTGAAAACTTTGAAGATTTTTTAAGGGTAGATCCCTGTGTGCGCTAGTCAAGTCAGTTACATATTTGAATTCTCCTGAAAAATATCTATCAGAATATGTATAACATGTATTTTTAATCCCCAGGGACGGGGTCGAAAAAGCTTCCGATAAAATCAAAACAACTTGGGCGAAATTAGAAGATTTTTTTTGAATGCTCGTCCCTGGCACTTTGATCCTTTCTCTATTTTTTTAAAACAATCCGCACATTTTTATCTTTAGCGGTTGATTTTTAATCGACTTTACAAAATACCCCTAAAAAGGGGCTAGAATGGGGCAGTTATCACTTTCGTGTTCAAACTCTGAACAACTACCTCATATACCTGTATAGCAAAATCCAAGTCATTAGCTTGAGGCCTTCGTGCAGGTGCTTGGTGGTGACCAGGCATACCCGACTAGCAAAATAAATGGGGTTTCTGTTTGGTATACATTCCTCAATTTCTTTCCATCAGAAAGGCTGGCTGGTGGAGGCCCCTGTGCAGTGGCACACTTCGACCGCCCATAAATCCGTATCTAGCAAAATCCAAGCCCATAAAGTTATTTTTCAACCGGATAATAAAGTCGAAAATCATAAAGTTGTCCTTCCAAGAGAGGACAATCAGTCAATCATTTTTTTTAGATGTAGTAGATTTATTTCAAGTTGTTTTGATAAAATGCTAGATTTGGCTTACAAATTGTTAATATTATACTATAAATAAATATTATATAACAACAAAATTTTAATATTTATAATGGGATACATTATGAACAAATTAATTTTATCGTTTAAAAACAGGTTAGCATTTTTAGCTTAGGTTCATTTTTGGTTAATTTATGTAGACGGAAACATAGTTGTCATATTTGAGTAGTGCGAAGTCGAAAAAAGGTGGAAATGAATAACTTCGGTGAGAGTAGTCAACCAGATTTTACTTCGAGCAATTATGCCTACGGTTCTGGTGGAGCCAGTGGACAATTCGATATAAAACAATTCTTAAGGAAGCCCCAAGTCATATGCAGATTATTGACACTGGTTGGTAAAATATGGGCTGAGGAATTTTTTTTCATAATTTGACATGTAACATTAATATTGTTTTCTTCTTGTGTAGCTGTTTGCGGTTATCGTAGCCAGTTGTATCGGGAGCCAGGGATGGGAAAACGATACCTGTAAATTCAACGGCACCCCAAGCACTTGCAACTACGGCGTATTTCTTGGTCTACTCTCGTCTGTAATCGCTGTTGCATTTGTCGTGCTGGATTTTATGTTTGACAACATGAGCAATATTTTGCACAGGAAATATGTTGTCATTTCTGATATACTTGTTTCTGGTAAGAACATTACTTCGACTTTGTTTTTAACGAGTTCAGCATTTTAATTAGCAATATATACTTATTTTATAATTGTTAAATCATTTAAAGTAATTTTTAAAAATTGACATTTTATGAAACACGTGTTTCATGTTTCTTTCTCATCACAGGGCTCACAGCTTTCTTGTGGTTTGCCTGTTTTTGTGACTTAGCTGACAAGTGGAGGAAAACAACAGACATTGAAAATCTTGGTGGTGGAAAATCTGCAATGGAAGCAACCATAGCATTTTCATTCTTTTCTATTGTTTCATTTGTGAGTCTCATTTAGCTTTGCTTTGGAACTTACCAATTGCAGATCTGTGACTTTCTCTTTCAGGGGGTACTAACCAGTCTTGCAATAAAGAGATACAAAGGAGGAGTTTCTCAAGGCCTTGATCAGTCTCCTTACACTCCTGACCCTTTCAGCAACCCAGACAGTTTCTCACCATGAACCTTTGTAGTGCTGAGGCAGAAGTTCAATATAAATTGTTTTTTACTCGAGGTCCCACTCTTGGGTTGTGCCTGCTTAACTCTTAAAACGATGTTTATTTATTTTTGAGGTTGAGCAATATCTCTCCCAATCTATGCTTGTACAAGTTTTAAAACATGAAGATTGCTAAGAAGACTTGTGTATTATCTGACCCATCTCTTGTTCATTTTAACTTTTCCGCAATTGAATTAAATTTTTGATTTTGTTAAAAATAACTTAAGATCTTGGCTGAGCTTAATTCGTTTGTTTAATCAGTTTTGGAGAATTATGGGGGGGGGGTTGGAGTTGGTCGCATACTCACATGTCATTTTACAAACCAAGACATTTTATGCTGCAGTACAGTAATTTTATTAACTTTTAATTTTCTTGGGCTTTATCCCGGCATCATCTTCACCATTTCTTTTACGTGACTTCTTCAAATTTTCCTCATCTTGAATCACCTTCATTTTAGACCAAATCTCTGAGTCACTAGCGTCATTGCCATCATCATTCTCGACATCTTTAGTTGAGATTTCCTTTGTCAAATAAAGTAAAATAAGTCATCCAAAATTATGATTAAATGTGGAGACTTTGTAAATTACCTTGGAGTTTCTATCTGAAGTATTCTCCTTAATGTTTGTGTCATCTAGGTTTGATTTCAGGAGAAGGCAATTTAATTTTGCCTTTAAAAATGACTGGAAAGAAAGTTAACATGGTTGAGTAATAGTTGAAATTGATGGGACACTGTGCAATCATTAAATAATCCATTTATATTTGGAAATACCTTGTGTACTACAGATTTGTCTGTTATGTCATATATTCTCAGGAACCTATCAAGACCACAACAGGCAAACAAATTCTTTGATGGAATGCACTCCACAGACTTTACTGCTCCCTTGGGACCTTTGTACTTGTGTACTAAATGACCTAGGCATCAGAATATGCGTGTAAGGGATTTTTCAGTTAAGAAATGTCAAGCGTTTAGCTTCTAGCTAACCTGACTTCCCTCTGAAATCCAGCAGGCCCAAATGTCCTTGTGAACTGCCTACAATCACCTGCCTTAAGAAATATTAATCTTAGTAACAATTTGCAGATCCACAAGTGGAGAGCTTAGAAAATAAAGTTACATGTTATCATTGGCAACAGATATGCTGTTAAGTGGACAATCTTCAAATTGTACTTCCATTACGGGCCTCTTCTGACACTTGGGGTCATACAGGCGGACCTAAAACATACAGACATATATTTATATTTGACTTTCCACTAATTTAATTGTAGACTATTATAAGCCTTATTTATTAACTGTAATTATTAATTCATTTAAATGGATCGGTTTTAGTAAAAGCAGTTTTCGTTAATCATTTGTTTAGTGCTCTTACCTGGTGGTAACTTGTGCTCGTAAATATTTTTTGGGATTGTGGTACAAATGCAGCACTGAGGACCCATACAGGAACCCTCAAGTTCAGCCAGTCATTTTTTACCTGAAACAAAACAAATGTTTTCAGATGAAAACTATGAGTAACATAAAGATGTTACAGGTCAAACATTTTTGGCTGTGAAAACATTGGCAACTGAGGCATTAAGATCCCAAATCTTGAGATCATTTTCTTTTCCTCCTGTAGCTATGAGGTTGGATGATTCTCGGCTTTGTATCATGCAACATACATTAGGTCCCAAGTCTTTCCTGATCTGTGGCTATTTGAGATTTTTACATCAGAACCTATTTAATAAGCATTTAATTCAAGCAAATCCCACCTCTGCTGAAAAATCTTCTGACCAAAGCCTTAGCAATCCACTATTTGTGCAAGTCAGGAGATTGCTAGTGACAGAATTTATAACATGTTAAGATATTGAGACTATTTTATTATATTTTAATGTATTCATCAAAGTAATATTTATGGAATCACTATGTATAATCTAAGTTTCCCAAAAAGCCATGGTAAAACTTGTCAAGGAATACTTGTTGTATTTGCAGAGCCCAGTAAGTTGTCCATCATCACCACCAGAAAGATCATGAGTCACATAGAATCCTGTTGAATCAAAGAGCTTGATTTCTTGTTTCACTGTTCCAACACAAACCTATTAAATTTTTTTCAAATTAAGATGAGTAAATGAAATGATTCATCAATGAAATTATAATTTCAAACTTCGTGTTCTGTTTCATCATTCCAACACATGCAAACAATATCATTCCCTTTCACTGAGGTTGCAATATTTGACCATTCACCATTTTTTAAAGAAACGCCTGCATATCAAAAACTCTGTTAAGTTAATGTGTCCATTTTAATTATATATTTCAAAATTTGACATAAAAGCTTTTGTAATTAATGTGAATTGTACTTTGTCTATTATTTCACAAAGTGACCCAATAACACAAAATAAAATAACGTGAGATTTTAGTCAATTCACAACAAAAAACATAATATTTAAAGCTTAGACGACTTCCACCTGCAAATGAATCCCTAGAATGTTAAACTTTGTTGACACAATGTTAGATTTATATACAGACCACTTAATTTCCTTTACATTTACATATCAACATCAAATGGTAAAGATCTAACCTTTTAAGTAGCCGTTTTGGGATCCGACAATAACGTGAAAAGCCTCCATATTCGTAATATCGTCCTAATAATAACAAAATAACTATATCGCTAAATCAAATCCTGATCATATACAAAGAAATACGAAATTATTTTTATTACGTTTTATTGACCTTTAAATAATATGAATAAACTTTGCCAAGGTTTTAGCAATGTGGTTAAATAACTGAATAATAATTTATTTAAACCAGCATTTTCGAATTTATAAAACTAACGAGTGAACAATATATATCTTCCTCAGTGTGGTTTTAGGCAATGGTGGGATGTGCAAAGGTGGAAGGTTTGAGTCCCAATGGGCAGAGACGTCATTTCGCACAACTTGAGAAGACGAACTTTTTTGCTTCTATCCCAAATTCGGAGGGGGGGGGGGGCAAACTGAAATATGAGGAAATAAATGACCTTTTTTTATGTCTTATCTAAAATCGGGGAGGGGGAGGAGGAGGCAACGGCCTCTTTTCAACCTGAAAAAGGTCATCTCCTCAAGTCGTTCAAAGGTTTGCTCTCCTTGTAAAATCGGAAAGTAGGTCCATTGCACTTTTATCATTGTATAATATATGAGTTAATGTATTTTGATCTATCATTATCAATGGTAATTATTATTCGTAAGTCGCGATCCTACTTCTTTCAAATCTATGACAGTTTCCTGTTAATCACATCAATAAAGTCCATAAAGTAATCAAGGGGAAGGGAGATCTAGGAAAGTGTGACAGTTTATGACAGGGGGGGGGGGGGGAGTTAGCCTATGCATGACGTCACAGAAATTAGAAAATTTAAAAAAATCAATAAATTTTCAAAAACACACAACACAAAGCTCAAGCTGTGGATTGTGTCCCAACAAACATTAGTCCAGAGATAACTCGTGTAAAGTGCATCAGACCTGTGAGAATCACTGCTATAAGCCAAAAGAATTAATGGCAGTTACAGCCAGGAAAGAAAACGCTAAAATGATATTGAGTGGCTAGATGAGGATGAAGTTGACTTATCTTCAGTTGTCCTTCCAGGGAACTCTGATGCTGAACATGTGATGCCTTTAGTAACATTATTAAAAAAGCACTTAACCTTGGATGGATGATATCTTGTGAACATTTTTGAAATTAATAAATCATTATGAAACAAGAATATATCTAATAACCTTTTATTAAACAAATTGCTTTGTGACATTGTTTAAAATTATTATAATGTGTTTTATGCAATTGTCAAGAAATTTCTAGTGTAATAATGTTAGATATGCCTAATGCAATGTTGTTAGGCAAGTGTTTTAGATTTTGGCTTTATCAGTTGTTAAATTTTTGATTCATACATTTGACTGTTATGGGGGGGGGGAGGAGGGTTTAAGGTTTGTGACGTACGTTTTTTTTGGGGGGAGGGTCTGAGAAAGAGTGTGACATGAGGGGGAGGGAGTTTAAAATGGTCCAAAATAGCGTGACATACCTTATGGAAGGCCCCTAAAATGAATCAAGCCTCGAAGTTCGTATTTCAATGATACCAATTGATATCATTATGATCAATATTATTACCAAAAATGTTCTTTGTCAAGCTCGTTGAAACTCTCTGTTAAGATTTCTGCTTACTCCCAAATACTGCAAATCAATCTATATTAATTTCCGTTAGCTAGTGACAGCTATCTAATTCTAATCATCAAAAGTTCAAATCATCGTAGTTATGTAACAGACTTATGGCCTGTTCTTGAACCGATCTTCTCCGTTCGATCACATCACTGTAATAATGAGGTTTCTTCTCCAGGTGTAAACTAAGATTTGTAATTTTAAGCGAGGTTTTACTTTCAGTTCTTTTGCATGCATCAAGTTGAAAAATATAAACTATGATGTATCACAATGCATTTAAATTGCATCTTTAAAAGTTAATCTTTATTAAGATCAATTGAGGAAGTATCGCATTAATAGAAAAGAAATTCCCGCTTTGTTTGGTTCGCGCCCACTACTCAGAATTGATCTGATTTCCTTCGATCGTTTTTAGTTGTAGGAGTATCTTGAAGGTGCGAGTTAAAAATGAGTGGACGGGATATTTTTCAAAAAAACTTTCTCCCACTATGGAGAGATTTTTTGAATAATTGGTACCACCATCTCACTCGTGTCATACGTCCTAGATTCTTCTACAGTTATTTGAGAGCTAAAGGAATCTTCACTGTCGATGACGAAGAGCTCGTTGAAAATACTTATGTGACAACAGCCATGAAAGCAGGTTATAATATGTTGCAAAAAATTTTGGGATTATAGAATCAATAGTTATACTTTTACATAATACCAAACAAAAACGTTTTTAGGTTGCCTTATTGATACTGTAACTACCAAAGGAGAAAAGGGCTTCATCGCTTTTATGGAAGTCATTGAATATTCATATCCCGATTTGTTTCGAACTCTTACAAATCTCATTCCAAGACGTCCACCTGAATGTATGTTTTGTTCTCTGGTTTTATTTTCTTCAATCACTGACTTAAAAACTGTTTGCAGACTGCAGTCATTTTGTATTTAAATATGAATTTAATATTTTCGTTAGCTTATCAGGTCACTGCTAGAGCCTCTGTCACTGATCACCTTTTGGAGTGTTTGTCATCCTTGCAAGAATCTCTTCGAGAAAAAAGAGAGAATTTGGAACATATGCAGAATACCATACGTAACATGAAGGTATAAAGAAGTCTCCAGCATCGTTCTTATTATGATTTTTTGTTGTTGAGTTGTACCATGACTTATCTCGAAATGTTTGATCAAATTTGATTCATATTAGTAAATTTCTTTAATCTCCTCTTAATTATTATTACATTTCAAGGCATTACTCTAAAGTTGTGTTTTTCCAAATTCTAATCTCTGTGAATGCAGCATTTATCATAAATTGTTATTATTTGAGTCATTAATCTTGTTGTGGTAAAATGACAAGTCAACTATTACTTTTATATTCTCGCAATTAGCCTCCATAATTAGTGAGTCATTTTGAATATAATTGAGTCCTAAAGTAAAGAAATCGGTTTTTATGTCAATTTTGTGAACAATTGTTTCATTATATAATAATGTTTCATTATTAAGATGATTGTATAATTCTATAGGCTGAGTTTGATCAAGAAGTGAGAAGCCAGAGTGATGAAATTGAAATCCTCACAAGAGACAATAGTAATTATAAATTTTGATATTTACAGTTATAATGTAATTGTTCAGATTTTATTGGTTATGGCATGCAATTGATTTATTTTAATAAATCTCAACTGATCATAATTTTTAAACATGTTATTTTTAAAAGATAAATTAAGGAAAGAGCTGGAATCATTGGAGGAGATGAGAAAGGTTTACAAACAAACTTCTGTTGAAATTAGTGTTGAAAGACTCAAAAATCAAAAGATGAGGGACACGTGGGAAAGAATGACCTCCAAAGGTGATTTGAATTTACTTGGTTTTTTTTAGCACCTAATTAATTAATAATTAATTTAATCTTTTCATTTAGAGTTACAGGATTTAAAGACTGCAGGCACTGGAATCGCGGTAATTGTTTCCATGTGCACTTTAGCTTTAACTTGGATTATTATTCGTTGCTGTTTCAGATATTTAAATACTTTTTGAATTAATTTTACTATGTTGTTCTATTCTATATTTTAAAATATCCTTCAAACCGTAGCAAGTAAAATGTATAATGTAAAATGTAAGGTCTTATATAAAATCTTGCATTTCAGCTTGAGAAATTAAATGCCATGGAAGTCGAGTTAGAGAAATGGAAAGATGACAGGAAAAATTTGGAGTCAACAATTGAAATGCTTGAAAAAGATAGGGACAAGGTGATAATTTGTATATTTATATTGCACCTCTATCAAATGATATTAACAAATATCAAGTGCTCAAAACAATTATATTGTTATTTACAAAATTGTTGATTTCAAATTCATTTTAATACCTGGCCTATTCAACTCTGGCAATTGGTGTGCAGATTAGGGTTGTGTTACTGCATGAGTCAATAAAAGCGACGGTCGTTAATTGTTCTGCTCTCAACCCAGATTTCACTTGGATAAGGGTGCTCTATAAATGGTTGGGTGATGATAGAGCCTACCATCCTAATCACGAAATGGATTAAAATAAACGCACATATAATAGAGCCTTAACAAACAAATGAGGCACTTAAAATATCCAAATAACAAACTGCAGCAACGATAATTGTGCTCGTGCAAATGACGTTGAAGGCTCTTATTTCAGCACAAGTTATTGTACGAAGAACTTCTACGGAAGTATAAAGATGAACAGAAAACCAACAAGAAGCTGGAGACAGAATGCCATCAATACTTGGAGAAGTACAACGAAGTTGTCGACATCATGGGCAAATTGGAGAGAGAGATCATGGAGCAGAATTTTCCTTCCAACCAGGTAGTAATTAATAAATGTTAATTTCTTTCAGCTACGTTGTTGGAATTAATTGATTTTATGTTTTTTTTAAAGTATTTCCTTTTAACTTATTTTGGAATTTAAATGATACACATCACAATTTATTATTGATCAATTGTAGTATTCCAAAAAAATGAGAAACTTAAATCCGAGTGGAAAAGGTAATAGTAGTAAGTGAATCACATCACCATTGCCATTATTGCCTCCACCACTGTAATAATAATAACTATTGTTTTCAGTCAGAAGTCCAGGTCGAAGATATGCAACCGTGTTTCCAGCTTTTCCTCCATTGCTTGTGTATCCACCGCAATGCATTAAGAACGAAGTCATAAAGTTTATTGCAAAGCAGTTTGGGAGAATTCCAGCAGGTATTTAATTTAACAAATCTGTTTGTAAACAATGTTATAGCAATTGGGCCAAAATGGTTGATGCAAATTCAGTGTGCAAAAGTTTGATGCTTGTGTAATTTACATTTCATAATTCATAATTTTTGGAGCAAGTTCCTAACCTTTGCCAGTTTGTCAATTGCTGAATGTGTAAAATTCATTGATAATTGATATTATTTGTTGATGTGGCTTAAATATTAACAATGAAGAAAATTGTATTTTGTCTCAGACACAGTTACATCTAGTGATGAATTAGTTGAACTATTGAAAGCTATGGAGGTCCTTGACTATGAAAAGACTGACAGTGGATATCTTTGCATCAGAAATAGCCAGCTAAGACAGGTTTGGTTTATGACTACTTGACATTGTTTTTATTAGAGTCATAAAATATAACAAATAATGAAACTACGTAAATAAGAGAATTTTTCTTTTAATTATCTTCTTACAATAGCTAAAAAAACTTTTCTGATTAAGTGCATAAGATTATTTACATTTAGACCTCATTTTATTGTTTGAAGATGGAAAAGACAGCATTGCTTGAGATACCCGTGACATTTGTCGCACACCTAGCAAGAGCTAACATCAAACCAGTTATTGTTGTCATTAAGTTTATTAACGAAAAACCCTCGTGAGTTGTTGCGAATGACAAGTTTTGCATGGTGCATTGTTTTGCTATTTCCACATTGGCAAAGTAATACTTATGAAGTTGGACATCACCAACTTCAGAAATTGTTATTATTATTGGTTCTAATATTATATTAGTTTATACTTAATTATTTTGTTGATTCTACTTTTTGTCTTTCAGAGAGGACGAAGAGTATCTTAAAAGAGAAGGCTTTGATTACCGTTAGTACCATGTATAACATGATTCCTATCATTTATCTAAGTTAAGTTATCAGCTGTTTTTCAGACACAATTGAAGTTGATCGTAAGTTTAAAGCTAACACGATGAAACTTGAAGAATCAGTACTTCCTAAGGTGAAATCTCTTGTTAATTAGGAGAAATATGAATATCTCTTCTCATGCTTATGATGATTGTACTGATTATTTGGCCATTATATCAAGAAACTGCTCAACTTCAAAATTTTTGTTTGTTGCGATTTTGAGCATCCTAAAAACCTCACTTTGATTGAATGTTTAATTTTTATTTGTGTATGGCCATCCACAATATTTGTGATTTTGTTTCTGAGGAGGCTTCAGATAATTTTTTTACGGGGATTGAGTAGAGCCGCGCTTTTTTATTCCCTGGTTTTAAGGAATGTACCCTTGTCAGGGATTGTTATTAGGCATTGTTGCCTCCATTCTCAGCTTACATCTTACTTTTATAGAATGATTCATAAGTGCCAGTTTAAAACAACATTTTTACTTTTTTCGTTTTTTCTCGAATTCATTGCGTTGATAAAAATTTTGTTTAACTTTTGAAATCTTGATCTTCTCTACTTACCTCCCACCCTTAAAAAAAAAATATTTAGATTTTCTTTCAGACCAAGGAGTTTTAAAATATCATAATAATGAATCCTTTTCTGCTCTTCCATTGCCAATATGACATTACACAGGGGCCAGAAATTTCTGTCTTTATAATTGACAAACAAATGCAACATTTCCAGGTTTTCACCTGAATGATGACCTGAATTCAAATCAAGCATCCGGTCGCTTTCAACTTTATTTTAAAAATCTCGGGAAAATGGCTGGAGCCATTTATCCAATTTGTGCTAAAAACACCGGTAAACCCTCAAGGAAAACAATCCGTGTGGGCCACGTCGAACCAATTTGGAATAAATGAAAGAGACAAGAACTTTGTCACACGAGTCAAACTGATTAACCACAAGCTATTTGCTTCACGACTGTGGTACATCTGATGACCGCCTCAAGGATATCAGATTAAAAAGCCCAGTTTTCTGTCCCTGCATCTTAATAGTCAACTTTAGCTGGATTCATCTTTAAAAAAAAAATGGGCTATCGACCGGTGTTTCATTGTGGGGGGACCTTTATCTGCAATGCAATTAAACCCAAATTAATTGAATTGTCACGCAACAAGTAACATTTCTAATATTTCTTATCGAGCACAGCAAACTTGATTAAAATGAAACAAATGCGAAATTTCGAGGTGAAAAGGATTATGACTCGAATACAAATCAAACATCTAGCTAGGTTATGTTCAATTCGATAAATCTTAAAGAAAAATACATCTAAAACCACGAATTACGTGCAAACAAATACCAATAAACCCTCCAAGAAAATAATCTATTACCTACAGGAGCAATGACCAATCACAACATATGCATCGGGATTTGCATCAAATAGGAGTTCAAAGAGTTGCAACTCAGTTTCTCAACTCACGATGGGGATACCTCAAAAATAGTTTTCAAGAAGCAAACAAACAAACCAAACATATTTATGAGCAAAAAACATTCCAGAAAAAAAGTTCCAGGGCTGATCACGGATTGTTATCATAAACAATTTAACGAGAGATTGATAAATTATATTTACAATGCATTGGGGTTAATTTTATTTATGCATGCAAGCAAAGGATAGGAAGGTGACAGACTAGCAAATTGGTCAGAATAAGCAGCAGTATCATAAATATCCACCAACATTATACAAGAATTTCATCAACGAAGTGGAATTTCACAAGATTTATAGAAGTAATATCACCGAAAATATCTAGTAAACATGTATCAAACTGGTACTGGTACTTTTCATGTGGCTAAAATAAATGCAAATCCTCAACTAACACTAATTTAAAAGACACAAAAATTGCACAAAGATGAGAAGACTAGTGCCAAAAACAGTCTGTCATCATTAGGAGCTCCCTACAAAGAAAACAAGTTCAAGTAACATCTGAGCCAACAAGCAATGGTCACAACTGTACTTCACATTCCTCTGCTTCAATAAAAAGTGTCAAGTGACACAAAACTCTAGTTATATGAAAAAGCAATCTCTGAAAGGCACATTACAAGGCAAGGTTGTTGTCTGTAAATAGTAAGGCAGGTTGAAAATAGGCATCCTCGGGCAATATGCACTCTTTCAATCAAAGGAAGAAATCAGACACTGTTGTCAATAACATTGCACACTGAAATAATTCTTAACAGATCCATTTCAAGTTGATTTAACACAAAATTTGTCCAACAAATGTATAAGAAAACAACTTATAATTCGAAACCTCAACCAATCACAACCAGGATGAAAACAAAAGCTCAGAACATTGCAGAACATGAGCACACCTGGATGTCATGATAATAAATTGGACCCACACTCCTGTGTCATCCACACTTCTGGTCCAGCATATTTATAGAGCAAGACACCAGTAAGGAATGATAAACAAGTTGAAAGTGCATTCAATGGTTAGGTACTAGATCGTGCATTGTGTAGATCGCACGTGGCATGAATCGGGATTGTGGTAGGTGACTTAACTTATTCGAGCCATTTGAAAATCTATGATTTTACATGTAAAAGCATCAACCGACATATTGATGCCAATCGTAAAGATACGACAGAATGAAAATACCATGCCAGAAGATAGTATAACGTTAAGGAGGCATTTTAAAGCACACTTGAAAAAATAAAGGGGATATTAAGAGAAAAAGAAACTCTATAAGCATTCATGAGTGAATTGGGTTAGGCCATTAGAAATGTTTGGCAGTGTCATGAAGGAAAACAAAAATATAGGACACCAGCTGGATTGTAAGAATGTGAGCAAATTTTGATGCAGCAAAACTTTCAAAGTCCCAAAATGATCCCAAAAGGGCACTCGATGTGTTGAGGAAATTGAAAAACAAGCGGCTGTTAAAATTGCCCCTCCTTTGATTTAGGAGACATCTCGAGCTGTTGACCACTGCTGATGTTGTTATTCATGAGGGCCATTTGCTGGACAGAACTATTGGAAGCAAACTGGAGAGAGGAGGTTGATTGAACTTGCAAGGAATTTTGTTGAATGGGTGAGTTCCAGTGTTGGTGGAAGAAATCGTTCTGTTGTTTCAACTGGTGAATCAGTCCATAGGCTTGTTCTAATTCTTTCATTAATCTCAAAACCTAAAACATATAATGAGGCATTCAAAAATGTGTTCCACAAAATATGAATATAAATATACATTTCACAAATGAAAATGAAATTTTCACAATGAAAATTAAAAAGAAGAGTCAAATAGTGAAAGTAAGCGGTGATGTTTTGATGTTGTCATACATATATTACAAACTAATCAGTTAACCTAATTTCAATCTTAATTTTAACTTAACTTATCCAAACAAATTAAGAGCACAACCTATAACATTACCGGCAGTTTATCAAGAGCCAATTTTAATTGATAATGAATATGCCAACACCTTCTAATTAATAATGAATATACAATACATGAATACCTCTTGAGACTTTTCCACTAGAGCACTCCTCAGCAGCAGCTTCTCGGCGTCGACTCCGGCCTGCAGGAGGTCCGAATGGAGGCCGTTCGAAGTGAGGTTTTCAATGTTTAAGTGCTGCTTGATGTCATTGTTAGATTTAATGGAGAATGTCATCAGTCTCTTTAATTGCTGGGCTTGGTGCTGGCTCTGCAATGATGAAATGAGATTTGTTTGATTGCTTCCTATGTGTTCATGTTCACTGCTATCCCCAGAGAGCTGTTGCCAAGACCACGAATTTGTGCTGGCAGTAGAGTTTGGAAGAGTCTGCAAGGCTGATTGGTGTAAGTCTCCTGATATGTTGTTCTGACTGGGGAAATATTAATGCATGAAATTAATATATAGCAAAATATAACAATGATTTCAAAATTTAAAACTAACTCATTAAAATTGCAAGTATTATCGACACGGCTGATTTAGAGTTTAATTACCTAAGCAACGAGTTGTGAATGGAGATTCCGTTGAGTAACTGATCGGTCCCCGTGCCGTTGTCGGCAAATACGGACGTTCCTTCGTAGATATTTTGTCCGGTCATGTCGGACACCAGATTGTCCTGACTGACGATCGAATCAGATTGGGACCAGACCTGCGAGAAGGAGGGCAATCCGACAGGAGCGAGGACTTCGTTCGACGAGTGCAATGAAGTGAGATCGGCATTCAATTCCTGCTGCATCGTGGCCTCGACCTTCCCAGAAGTTGAGTTCTGGCGACTGGTTTTTCGAGAGGCCGGCTTCTCTTTCTGGTCCTTTTTCCGAGTGCGTGGCTTGATGAGATCAGAAGCCTGCAGTCCCGTGGCTTGGAGATACTGCTGCAGCTCCGTGTCGTATCTAGCCTGAAATCGCATCCGGCCATCGAGGTCGATTAAATTTCCAATGTTTGATTTTAATTCTGTTTGTCAATCTTATAAAACATGTAACACAATGCAAAGATAAGAAAGAAATTACAACGCTCAATTTTTAGGCAAAGGAATAACATTGTCGTTGAGATTTATCCTTTCCCAAGAGTATCCTTAAGTTAGGTGCTTAGTGTTTGTCTCAACACTCCCCCTTTTCTTTTCAATTACTAAAATGCCTTAATACCGATGAACCACAGGCACGTGCCCCGAATTACATCCATTTTTAATAACCAAAATCAATGTGGGGTGACATGCAAAACGCTTCGAATTGAGGCTCACTTTATCATTCAGGAATTCTTCATTAAATCTCTGCTTGTCAACTTCACTCAGTTCCCTCCAAACTCTTCCGATGTTGGCTCCTACCTCACATACAGTCATGCCAGGGTTTGCTGCTTTTACTTTCTGCCAGATCTGGTATTTAAAAACAATAACACATCATTTTAATAAAATATTTAGCACAAAAGTTGAAAAAACTAAGGAAATTGAAACAATTATCTCAGAGTAAATCTTATAAATGTAAAAACCCAATAACTATTGGCTAAGTCTGTAATTCTGACGAAATTGTTTTTTTCACATACTAATAAATTCTACTTCGATGGTTAACTGAAAATGAATAAATAATTCAACACATGACCAAGGAATACATGCTGCATAATCACTATCATTGAATCCTATGATATATAACTTGTCAAACTTTTTTAGGATGCACAGATTTTCAAAAGTATGTATGTGTATGCCACCAACCCCTTTGCTAAATCTCATGTAAGGGGACAAGGGCTTCTTGGGTGGCGGAGGCAATTCTGTGGTCTTCTTGATGGATTTCAAGTCACTTTTGTCAATGCCAACACCATCTTCAGGTGATGACATAACTGGAGACATCAGTGAACTTCCAGCCAATGTAGGTGCCCGACTGTTTGCATATCCAATTGTTGAACTGGAAAACAAACATTTAGTGGTTGCAGGCAAGTTAGCAAAACGATGTAAATAATTGCACTCAAATTAAAAATCCGACATAACTAATTTCACTTGAATATCCTCGTATCATAGATATCACATTTTCTGGAATAAGACATCCCACCAAGTTAACTAAGAAATTGTTTAATATTTCTTGTGCTTTATGTCACGATTGCTTAAACCCAGTTTTTGCAAGTTATAACACTAGCATTGCAATTGAAATTTTAAAAACGACATTCACGTCATCGGAAATTACAAAAACTTAAAATGACTTTGACATGGCAGGAGTCATTGGCGATGGAGTCGAGTCAAAAAAACAATCTCCTTCCTCGATGGACCTCAGGAGGGCATCGTCAACATCCGTCGAACTGGCAGCGACACTCGTGCAAACACTTCCAGAGGAAGAATCTGCAACTGTACTCGTAACCCCATTCTTGTCAGCATTTAAATAGAGAAGACCTGAAGCTGAATCACAGTTGGTGATGGTGTTGGAAGCTTGCAGTACAACATTGCCATCAAGGAGCATGTCTGAGTGAGGTGATGGGCAAAGACTGCTGAGAAAATTGTTGGCAAAAGGAGAGAGATTCTGAGAGTTGATGATGGACGAAGAAAGGTCATCAAAATGCGAATGGCCAGAGAGGGGAATCATCATGGATGACATCAAGTTATGATTGTTGTCAAGGCTCGTACTATCATTACATTGCATGTAGTCTTCCATGCTGCCTGGAACAGGTTGCATGTCATGCATCAGTGGTGATGATGCCAGTGATTTCTGCTGGTTGTCAAATGCAACTTTCAACAACTCCTCTTCTTCAAAGGTTGAGCCCAGCATTTAGTTATGTCTCAATGTTTCTAAATTGCATACAGATCCCAACCATTTCAAGTCACCTTGACTGTGGACACAAATCTGAAATTATTTATGACATGACACGAAATATTATTGCAAAGTAATGCCTAATTGAAAAGAAACAGAGAAATTAAAACTATGTTTTACATTTATGTTTGCATAGCATGCTAATTTCGATGAACGCAGATGAAAACAACTCGTTTCGGTAAATGGATGTGAACCGTTGTTTTATGATGCACCATTTGTTATGTGCTTTCTAGTTGATCGAGAACGCTCCAAACCAATTGCACCCCCGTTGCTAATTTAAGATTGCAATCACAATCCAAAATCCACAATGCAAAACTTAAAAACATTCTCATCCAAGAGACGTTTCATACAAAAGCCTCCTACCCCTCAAAACATCCACAACATCTCAACCAAGTTCATGCATAGACAAAACACGAATCTATGTCAATTGAGCATCGAAATGCAATACCATTTGCATCAATTTACTTACAAAGGCTAACGTCAAACATCAGCAATTTGAAACTGATTTTCATAAGTATAAAATTTGGTGATATTATGCTTTTAACATAGATATTAATTAACACAACTTTGCAATTATTAACTATAATAATTCTTGGTTAATAACTTCTCTAGTTATTTCAAAATAAAAAAGTTTTTAATTTTTTTCTCTAAAATTGTTTTCGATGTGGACGTATCTCTAAATAAATTGCAGAAACAAATATTTATATTGTCATTTCTTAAAGTTTTAGTAAGTTTTAAGTTTTTGGCTCCGCATCAATTAAATCCTTTTATTCACGTTCTTTATAAAATAACAACAACAACAATAATAATAATAATAAAGCGCATCGTAATGAATTTTGTATTTTGCGTACTACAATATTTCTTAATGTCAAACTTTATTACCTAGAAATAATCAGTCTACTCACTTAAAAGAGAAAAATTGATAAAGTCTTTAATTCATTCCGCATCAATATAACCAGTGGAGTGAACTTTCTGGACTTATCGAATAAAACACTTTGAAATAATGTTTGAAAATAAAACATTGTTTAAAGTTCCTCTCATGAGAATGCAGCTGGGTAACAGAGAAGGCATTTAAGACAAACATTGAAAGGCTTAGGCGTTTCAGATTATCCTTTCTAATTTAGAACGGTTTTCCGCAACAAGCTTCCAACTTCGCCATTGCTTACAAAAACGTTCATGTAATATAACATGTGTTTGAAATTCATTAGACAATAATATCAAGACTTAAGTTCCTGAAATAATCTCCTAAAACCATAATTTTGCCAGGATTAACGGTCGACTCTTATTCCTAAGTAGAACTTTCAGTCGATACGATTTTGTTCTTTTCTGAATTGATAACAAGGTCCAATTTTATTTAAACATCGCATAATTTTTGGATCTTGGAACCGAGATAACATAAAATGAAATATAATTTCAGTAGACTTAACTCTTCATGATGCGACAATAGTAATGGCAATTAGGATTATATTGCTAACCATTTCATTTATAATATTTTATATCACGGATATTGCTTTTTATGTCTCAATTTCAAAATTTTAAATTCAAGGGATCGAACGGAAAACTGGACTCTCGAGAAGCTAAGTGTGTGAAAGTGAAAAGTGTTGAATGATGAAAATTTAAGACACGCTTGGAGAATTACTGTAACATACCAAAATGGATGGAGCTTCGGCAAAGTAACCAAGAACAACGTTCAAGACGAGCTTTTTTTTTACAATTATTGCAATTCTGGCAAAATATATCAACGTTACGAAAATAATGTTGCGCGAATATTAATTAGATGAACTTAAGTTTTAAGTGAATAAACCACAGTTAATGTTTTTAAGACATGTTTTTACGGCTGTGGACTGATTTGATTCGAAGGTAATCTGGGGTTGATATAAAGAGCGTTTGAAATGATTTTATTTCACCGTGTGAATTGCTGATTGATTACTGATGCAATAGGGACGTACTTTTAATTAACTCATTCAAAAGTTCACACCAGATTTTATGAGTGGCACTATGATCCAGCGTTGATGTCCTTGGTCAAGTCTAATGTATGCTGTGTCGCGAATATTTGATGGTTTGCTAGTATTATTGCTTGATTGTAATTCAAAGATATAATTAATCTCATAAATATTTGGCATTTTTCTTGATCGAATTGGTTTGTGAGAATAACTGTCGCCGTCACTACCTTATCGCTCCTCTGCCCTTCTTAAATATTTCTTATTGACTTTAGTCTTCAATATTTCATATAAATACGCAAAAAATCTAGCTTTCTTGACCTGTTTTGACTCTCTTGCTTATATCTATGCAAGGCTTCATTCTTATCGAAGTAATTTACATGTAAGCACCAGGAATCTGAGCTGCTGTTCAGGAATGCAAGATTCCGGTCGGGCTTATCAGCCAGCCCTGAGAAAGGGTGGTAATGCCAGGTGATTAATTAGTGACACGGAGGTAATCCGTTCTCATCGCATATGTACACCAAAGACAGTCGTTAAGGAAAACTTTCAGTCTATTTTATACAATTAAACATCGATCACACATCTTGAATTTTACATCGAAATCCTTTTAATTATAAATGGTTAGTTTTCTTTCGAGTGCGCATTTGGCTATTCTCGGCATCGACGAAATAAATCCACGAAAAGAAATGGAATCGAGACAGCTCGAAAATAATCTCTCTTCTTCTCACACCTATCATTCTCGAATCTGCCCAGCTTAAAAGTCCGGATGGTGTCGCTCCCTGTTGACGCCGACGGAATGACTGGCCTTGGGGGAAAGCTGAACATCGAAGTAAACGGCTGAATCGATGGACGTCAATTTGGAATCGTTCTGGGAAGGCGACGAAGAATGCTTGGCTTTGTCGGGGAAACCTTCAGTGATTCGTGTCTGATCGAAGTAGTGCTTGGCAGGGGCGTGCATCAGAACTTGACGCATTCCAATGTCTGGGAAGTCGGACCTAGGAATTCCGTCGGGGTTTATAATTTCCACCAGGGGATTCTTTGGGGTCGGAATGAAAGTCTGGTGGTGGTGATGGTGGCGAGGGCCATAACATTCGCACTCTAGAGAACCGACGAGTGGTTGTTGAGCGTTGTGAAAGAAGAGCTGGGGACACGATTGATCTGCGTGTGGATCCTCTGAATCAATTTTTCTCGACTGCATGTCGTACGCCTCACTCTGCAGCAGGTCTTTTGATGTTTTCTGCCATTTCCTGAAACACATTACCGCTCTGAGGCCTCGTACATTTGTGCGGATTAAAGATAAGGTTCGAATGTAATAAAGAAAAATTTGACAGGAAGATAAAATTGTAACAAGGAATGTTAAAAAATGATGAATTCAGATCTAGCAGATCGACATCGGTGCAGTCATTAATTATAATTAATCACCATTCTCGCTTAATTTCAGACAATTATTCTCATAAATTATGTTCTCTTCTTAAGAAATGAAGACCTATTTTCTTCAACGTTGAGACGCAAAAAAATTTATCAATATGAAGTCTCGTCAGCATCACGCGTGTTTGGGTGGGTTCTGTGGAGCCAAATTTCTTTCTTTTACCGTTCAATCCTTCAAGCCGTAATTGAATTTATCCCTGTTGATTCCGTCAAATTATTTTTAGAATTTTCTTGGCCGAATAATTTGACTGAAATTGTCCTCGCGTTGCGATCGTCTCTGCTGTGTGAAATTTCCCAGGCATTTTTTTTATTTGCCTGAAAAACTTCGATCTTTGTTTTATGCATGCAAAACTCTTTCAGGGCTCTTCTGAGGAATATGGGAAGATGGAAATTCAGAGGCAAAGGGGTTCTCTTAAGTGAAGGATTCTTAATCTTCGTCTTTCAATTTGACACTCTCATCCTAAAAATAGCACTTGTAGGGTGGAAGATCGTGTTCTCTTTGCAAAAGAACATCCTCATCGTTTCACCTTTATTATTCATTCACACAAAAACAAGTTATATCCAAGACATCCGGTTATGTAACGGAGGCCAATGCAAAAGCTCGCACACACGTTCCCTTTCCGACATGTTTGTTCGTTTTTCCTGCTTATTTGTGATTCGTTGGTCTCCACGAACATCGATTTCAAACCAGACGGCATTTGTTGATCGCCTCAGCAAATGTGAGATTTGTTTCCATAAATTTAAATTTCTCATCATCCCATCATTTCTTCACGGCAATCTCTCAAGGGATCAAAATAACTAATTGGAGCCATGCAGAGGTAGTATGTGTCACATAAAGTCGCGCAAAAGTAGCCATAAAATACACAGTCTCAGATAAATGTCTAAAGTTTATGAAAAAAATCGTGCATGAAAATGCCGGCGTAACTGAAACAAACATTAAATCAAGAAAACATACGCAGATGCTCGAATAAATAAGAAAAACAAAACTCCCATGCATACAATCAGCCACACTGAACGCTACAGTCCTTTACAAATACTAGAAACAGGATGCATATTTACAAGTATCATTCTCAGACTGTCCTTCCACGAAGATTTGATTTTGATTATTTTCCATGACTTATGACCTTCCTCCGTGTTGACCTTTTGGTGACGTCATCCTCCAACTTATTTGGTGGCACGCGAGAAAATGTAGCATTGATGGCTTTCCTATGTCTACTCAATATCGCCACTTCATCAGCATCATCAGCATCGCTATCGTCATCATCGTCATCACCGTTATCACCCACCATCAAAATCCGTTTTTTGTAATTGTACTTCATTTATATAGCGCCATATTTTCAAAGACACGAGTTTAAATTTTAATCACTTTAGAAAATAATAATGACCCTTACAGAAATGTTCATAATTTGACAAAGTCTAGATAGTCTTAGGTACGTGCCAATGAGGTCAGCTAAGCTATCAATCTTAGGATAGAGTCTGCGTTCTTATGAGATAAAATAAACATAAATTCGTAAAATATCTCTCCACCTTCACCGAGAAGTAGAGACAATTTTACTGTTATTATTATTGTTGTAAATGTCATTACTTACTTCTAAAATTAAATCTTAAGTAATTCCTTAAAGACTAAATTAATTAAAAACGTAACGGCAGTGATCCAACATTTGTATTTCATGGAATTTATTAGTTTTAAGCTTATAACCTCTTTAAGAAGACGTAAGCCAATCCAAGGGGAACCGAACCGACCACGATTCCCAGTAACACTCCGATGGTGACAGCAGTTGCCAATCCTAAGAAAGAAATTATTAAATTATTATGAATTAAATTATTAAATTATCAAGAAAGAAATTATTATGTTATTATGAAAGAAGTTAATATAATATCATGAAGATGACTGCACGATTGCGAATGTATCGTTGCATAGAATATCAGTTTTGTGACGGATCAGTGAGATGGTGACAAGCTTACACGTCGAAAAATTCAAATTACAAATTTAAAAAAAACTATATCAACAATTAATAATAATAATAATAATAATAATAATAATAATAATAATAATAATATAATAATAATAATAATAATAATAATAATAATAATAATAATAATAATAATAATAATAATAATAATAATAATAATAATAATAACAATAATAACAATAATAATAATAATAATAATAATAATAACAATAATAGCATTAATAATAATAACATTATTGATGATGATATAAGAAGAAAAAGAAATGAAAAGAATTTCATCTCACCATACGGAAGATAAGAGAAAGATAGGAGCGGAAGTCCATCTCTGCTCATGGCATCTGGAAAGATGTTATCGAGTTCAACACGGGCCTCCACTTGTCCTGCTTCAAGCAACATTTACCATCGACGACGAACACAGTCGATTTACCGCGTCAGAGCCTGGAAAGCGTGATGCTGTAGCCATCCCTCAGCTCCTATCTTTCTGCACAAACGGCCGGCAAGCCCTCATAACTCTCCCTATCACAAGCCTCAGGTCTTCCTTTTGCGTTTTTATTAATTTCCTTGTTATTCCATAACGCCAGCTTCCTCAATCGCATGCCCGAGGATTATTATAAGCCCTCGTTTGCCAGAGATGTACAGCGAACGCCGAGTGCTCTCAGGGTTTTTGGTTGGACTCGTTCGGCTGATTAATTGTATTGAGATCGGGAGCACGAATTTTACAGATGAATGCAATAAACTTAGAGATTAAATTCTACGCGAAGCAACGCAATCACAACGGACCTGGCTGAATGGCTTCTGAACAGTTGTTCATTTCGCCGAACCAGTGGGCCCCTTGGCAGGTCATCTGCCACTCATCACCGGTGGTGTTGCACCTCACCGTGGCTGACTGTCCCTCGTAAGATACCGTTGTTCCCGAGGGAGGTTTGATGCTCGGACAACCGATTGCTGAAGGAATAGTTTAGATTTCGTGTAAAAAGTAATCTAGCTTTTTTTATGTAAGTAAACAAATGATGCTGATTTGTTGTTGTCGTAACCCAGCCCGCACCCGTGACAGGCGGCGCTGTATAAGTGACTGGGCCATTATAATACCTTCAAATCAGGTAGATAAAATAATAAAAGTCTTTCTAAATACAAACACAAATAGTGTTTTGAAGGATATTAATAGGACTTGACCGTTTAGAGCTGTTGGGGAGTTCAACGATGACTTTTGTCAATTGAAAGGTTGGTGCAAAAAATGGAAAGCTAAAAATAATCCATTCAAGAAGATCGTGGCATGAAACGTTTTAAAGATGTTTAAATTATGAGGGATCTCGAGTAAAGTTTATGACCTTTCACCTTCATATTGCAAGAGGTGGATCCCCGGAGCCTCGAATTGATTCAAACGGATGTAAACGGCGACAGAGTGCCACGACGAGGTGAAAACTGTCCACTTTCTCGAGGACGAACTTCGACACAACTTCTCGTGAGTGACGTGAGAGTTTTCTTCGAAGACCAGGGAAGCAGAACAAGACGGAAGGTAGGAAGACGAAGGGAAACCCTTTGAATCCGGTTCCTCGTCGGCTCCGAAACTGTACAAAACGAACTTGATTTTCTGCCGAGGATCCAAGGTGATCTGCCAGGGGCAACTCGGAGATCCAACACGAGCAGAGTGAGGAGGCTCGTGGTTTGTTTTCGTGGGGAGTATGAGGAATGCCTCGTTGGGTGAGGGAGGTAGAACTTTTGAGTGATCGACCGAAGGACGAAAGAAGTGATGGTAGCACACTTCTGAGGAGACTGGAAACGGTGAAATCATTTAAAGAAATATTCATTACATTAGTCATTCGTTTGTCGTTGAATTATAAATAATAAATTGAAGCTGATGTCGATAACATTTAAAAGTGAAGTTGATGACGATTCGAGAGCAAAGTTCTACAGTGGTGAAATACGTAGTTACGTAATATGACGTTGTTCAATGTTACTCATCATGATCATGTTGTTGCTCAATATTCATTACATTGGGCCACAAGCCTTCGCGATGTTTTAATTGTTAAAGTTTAATTGTTGGTGTTTAATAAAAAATAGGTGCAAAAGGAAGAAGTGTCAGAGAAAAGACGTTTTCAATTTCAATTTCAAAAAAAGATGAAATCTGCATGACGACGACGACGACGACGATTATAATAATGAGGATGATGATAGTGGTGATTATGAATTCGTCACAAAATTTACATTCCTACCTTTAACGCAGCGGTAAGAAGCCTCCAGGTACGTGGATAGATCAGAGTGGCACACCTGTGCAGCCTCTCTCAAAGTGGCCACCGGGAAACTGCAGGACCTTCTTCCGGAGCAAATCTTGTCCATGAACCTGATGACGTCCTTCTGGCATCTCTCCTTGTCGTACTCCATCCTGATGCACCGGCCGCTGCGCATCCTGCCGTGGAGTGCCGTGGTCATGACGACAACTTCTTCCTCTCCGCATGTGGCGTTGAAGAAATCGCTGAGGCAGTACTCGTTGCTGCTAACTGCTTTCAACATCGTTGAATGCGTGTTTTAGATGAGGCCGTTCACTCATGCATGCATTCATTCATTCATTCTAGCATCACCAACATCGTGGTTATTGAAATAGTCATCATCAAAGCCTAAGCTATATAGCTAAATCATCACGGTTGACATTATGATCGTCATTATCACGATAGTCATCATCATCGCCATCATCATCATCATCATCATCATCGTCATCGTAGTCATCATCATCATCATCATCACCAGAACAAATTCCTGGCGCTCAGCGGCGTGTTAACGACGAGAACGAAAATCTGCGTTTAGACCAGCGTGGCGTGCATCGGGGGTTTGTTTGTGGAGGGGATTTTGTTGGACGACATCTTTGGACGATTTAAGACTTCCTTGTGTGACGTGGCTGGTCGGCTGGACGAGGCGGCAAACATTCGAATTTGAATAAATTCTACCCCGGCGTGACTTTCTCGCGTGCACCGAGATGCTCTCGATGCTCCGAATATTAAAGAGATCTGTTTGATTTAACCGACACAATTCATAAAACATTCCACACCCGGTCAGACCGATGCCCCCTTCGGACGACCGGCCGGAGCTCCCGAATGCGATTTACAATCGAAGTTAATCAATGCAAAACTTGTCCGGTCCTTATTGGACATTATTTATGACTGGCTGTTGATTGAAATTGGATTGCTGCGACACGCGGTCTTCGGTCATTACTGA